>JASCZI010272056.1:41430-70597 GCA_036250425.1 Stylosanthes scabra
GATCCTTTTTTTATTTTAATACCCTAAAAAAAAGTAGAAAACATATTTTTTTCTTTTTTTTTTAAATGCACGGTTAATGAAAATGCATGGTTGATGAAAACGTTATTTTTTCTCTTTTTTTTTAATGCATGATGATAATGAATAATTCACAACTAAAGAAAAAAAAGATAAAATAACAATAAAATAAATTAAGCTCCCATTTGTCCTAGGAAGGTTGAACCTATTTTTATTTGTCTTAGGAAGGTTGAACCTATTTTTAGGTGCTACAGGGGGTATAAACTCTATCATGGCTAGTCACTAAGTTCATTTATTTGTGCATGAAAGGTGAGTTCTAGACCTCTAGGATATATGGTTCCCAGATTGCCTTTGATCATAGGTCAAAGACCCATCTCAAGGATAAATCATAAGTAGGGATGAACCCTCTCAGACATGATAAATCCAATGAGACAGTAACAACCTGAGTGATATTTCAACAACTACCAATGGAGTATAAACTCTCAAAGACAATGCCAAAATATCTCCTAAGTCTTAGTTTCCATAGCTCGGACATAAAGCTCTTAAAGTGTGTGCATTAAGTGAAAATGAAGTGTGTGAATGGAGCACATAAAACTAACAAGCCAAAAACTATCAATCAATTCTAGTTATTCAAATAATTTGAAATCATTATATCCAAAAATAAAATCTTGAAAAAAAAAAACCAAAATAACAAGCATAATATACAAAAATTAAAAATCAAAATAACATGATTATTACTTATCTGGTGTATCTTCCAACTACAAAACAATATTACTATGAACAAAAGAGATATTATATAAAAAAGATAAATAAAAAAAGAAAAAAATATTATTTAAATTATAATAATTCGCATAATTACTCTAACAGGCTTGACTCTCAAAGGGTCCCCAGTGGAGTCGCCATGCTATCGCTACGTGTCCAAAATGGACTACTTTGCGACGAGGATGCGACCGAAAAATTTGAAAATGAATTGAATAATGGAGTTGCCACTAATTTTATTATGGAAAAATTGGATAAAACCTTGGATTTGCGAAAAATGGTCTTTAAAAGATATTTTGAGTTCGGGAGTCTGATTATGCGTAAGAAAGCGTGAAAACTTAATTCCACTGCACCCTTAACACATCCGTTGAAAACGATTACCTTAAAGTATATTTTGCTAATCATCATTATTTAAATAATATTAACATGAATATTATATAGACAACTAAAAAAAATACTGCATGGTACACACAAATTACATTAACAATCAACTATGAAATATTAAAGACAAACATGGAACTTTGACCACTCTTTTTTTTTAATTTATGATAAGTTGATAAACAAAATATATGGAGTAACAACTGCACTAAAAATGATATTAAGTTCAAAAACTCAATTACACATGAAATAAGCTTCAACATAATATTATTATTATTATTATTATTATTATTATTATTATTTTATCAGAACAATATGAAATAACAAAAAATAATATATATGACAATAATAATGATGAAAACGTGGTGGAGTTCCCAACACACAGAACATTCATGTTTCCAAGATTTTTTTTTTAAATTTAAAAAAAAAGAAAATAAGAAAGCATCATTCATAGAAGCAACAACTTGGAATAATGTAATGCATCTCTATACATTCTAATACACTGAATTGTTTAAACAACAACAATAATATAATGACAATAAAAGGAAAATATACAGTACATGCGCTATAACAATTACCGAAACACTGACATGCACACAAAATAATAATAATAATAATAATAATAATAGCCAAAAATAAAAATAAAGGACTATTATTATCACTCCTTTCTAATTACTAATAACGAGTTTATGCCCTTCAGTTACTTCAAATAGCCACTTCCAAATATGATTCATACAGTTTTATTAGGTCACAAAAAAAAGACAACAACACACAAAAAGTTAACAAGGTTAACTTTCAGTAGTTACCAGTTGTAAGATGAGAAAAATAAGAAGTTATTCATTCATTTGTGACTCAGAAGATATACTAATTTCAGCAAGTACCTAATTTTTATATCTTAAAATTTCTTTTTTTTCTTTTCAATTAAAATTTTTTTTTTTTATAACAGAAAAATAATCAAGACAAACTATGGTATTATGAACTGAAATTTTTATTTGAATGATATGAATAATACATAGTAAATGTATTTAACATTTGAGATGTTTCTTTAGTCACAGCCTCATAAATTTGCTCACTGTGCTAGTGCAATTTCTTTAGAAGATATTTGTTTCTTGTACAAGAAAATAAATTTTTGCCTTCCAAAAAGAACCGGCCAGTTTGAACTTGCTCTTTGATTGTTCCTGAACTAAAAAATACTCTCTTTTCTAAATCTATTGTAAAGATTTTTCTTCATAAATTGTTATGTCTTCTTCTTTTCTCCCAAAAATCCCCCTTCTTCTATGGTGATCTTTCGATTTTATAATGTGCAAAAGATGTTTTTTATGATTGTGCACCCATGCTTTCCACCTCATTTTTTGTTGGCTTTCTTTCTTTTGACATGTTCAAATGGTGTCCATTAATTCTTCTAGTGGAAGTAGTTGCGCTTTTCTTATCTTTTTGGCTAGCCATTAGCTATTGTCTTTGTTTTTGTGCTGTTCCACTGTCTTCATGATGATTTCAAAGTATTTGATTGATGATGAGTTGTTAAGTGGAGCTAGATTCAGTAGCTTCAATTATTCTTGATGTCCTGCAAGAAGCCCCCCCCCCTTTTTTTTTATAGTGAAGAGTATTTTCATTTACAATGTACACATCCTGATTTTTTCTTGTGGTCCAAAGACCATTTTTTTTTAAAAGAAAGTTAATATTAATCGGACAAAATACGGTATTCACAATTATTATTATATTTTGACTAATAAAACATTTTGCAGCAATATTTGACAATTCTTAGATGCTTGCTTGCAACATTGCGATGTATGTGTCTTCATCAATTTGATAAGGCAGTAGTGTGCATAACTTGATTTAATTATTACTACAAACAGTTTTGGATATCTCTCAAGATCAAATTAGCAGGAATATGATAAAATTAAAATGGACCTCGATTTTAATTAAAAATAGAAAGCTATAATTATATTTAGTCAGACATTTACTACTTAAGATAGGTAGTTATTCATATACATATCACATCCATATATAAAATACATAAATTTTATTATAACACACATAAAAAAAAAAAAAAAGAGAAGGACCCATTAAAATATGTGATTTTTGTTTTTTTCTTATTTATTTCTTCAAAGTTTCATTCGGTAGGTGAGTAATTTCATTACGACTAGTTATATATAAAAATCCTTCCATAACTAACAAAATATCTTTGAAATAAAAAAAAATAAAACTATCTAAATATTATCCGAAATTTTTTTTTAAAATTTTGGAAAAGCCTGACTATCTTAGAGTGCAAAAAATAAAAAACTTCAGTATTAGCTTTCGTGTCCAGTAACTAATAACTTCATATTCACATATATTTTAAGATTTGAAATAATTACTTGTATTTTTTTAGGCCATAGATTACATCAATTAATTTTAGATGTGTTTTATACAACAATATTTGTTTAATCTATTATTTTAGATGTGTTTGATTGATTGAAATATATATATGATTAAATTTTTTATTATTATTTTATTAAACTCGTCAAGAATAAGCTTAATTTTTTCACTTATCTACTTACTTATAGATAAATTAACAAAAAATTAATCTTTTATTTTTTTGATGTGTTTGTATGATAATATCTATAAATTATATCATTTTAGATGTGTTTGATTGAATAGAATATACTAATAATTAAATTATTTCGTTAATTTTTATTGTTTCTTTATTCTTTTTTTTCGATGAAATAGTATGATTGTTTGCCCATTATAGCTTATCTAAACTATTTGTAAGTTTTGAAAACAAATATTCATCAAATATTTAAATATTGAAGAAGCAGTTACAAATGGAGAAAACATTCTCTCTTATATAGGACTCACCACAAAATCGAAAAAATAGAATAAAAAGTGGTAACTTATTTTATATTGTTAAATAAAGATTAATTTTATTCTTAGATATATCTCCTATTAGTTAGGAGAATAAATAATTTAAAATTTAAAATGAATTAAAAATTATAAATGACTTATGAATACTATTTTATGTACTCATAACTTTATTGTTATATATATTGTTTGAGCATTTGAAGACTCATATCAGAGAGTTATGCATGTATCACTATTATATATATATATATATATATATATATATATAAAATTCTACTATAAAAAAGTCTTTACATGCATATAATTAATGAAGAGCAATCACATGTTTTATTTTAAAAATAAATAAAAATAAAATAAAATATTTCACATCATAATTATCTAATCATTCATCATAAAAACTCTTTATCTTTTATTTTTTTTCTTTTCACCCACACTTTTATATATATATATATATATATATAAAAGCAACTTACCTCTTCTATCACAAAAGTCAAAAGTCAGAACATATTTTGCTATTTTGATGGAATTTGAAACAATATTTTAAATTAAAGATTGCATTAGGTGACGAGTAATGGCTGCTGCCAAGATGTTTTCAAATTCTTTGTGTTCTTTTTTCTTTTACTTGAATTGCATTGACACGTTTTTAAAAAAAATATTTATATGAAATAAATTATTAACTAAATAATAACATTTGATGAGTCAATTAAGTAAGGAGTGGACAATATGTGCAATATAAGTAATAAAGGCAGAGAATAATGGCCAAGTTGTATGGTCTTATCTTATGGAATAGTGATAGGAAGATATAATTTGAAATTACTATATTTATCATAAATTCATATAAATAATATCTATAAATATATATATTTATAACGTATTTAATTTAATAATAATTAATAAATAAAATTAAAATTAAAATAAAAATTATGATTATTAAATTTTTTTATGTGATCACTTATGGTTGCATTTACGTATAGGTCAGGGAATCACAATTTCTCTGCTTCTTTTGAATGAGGCACAGACCAAATAAACTCGGCATACGCCATCCTCACCTTATTCGAATTCAGATCCTTCTGCACCTACCTTAGCTTCTTCAAGCAAATTAAAAGGCTAGGAGCTCCTTGGGTTGATAGTCTGTATATGAAAATTCATACTGTGGCACACAATTTAGATAAAATGTTATGTATTGAATTGTGCATAATTTTATAATGTGTATAAATATTTTTTGCGTTATATATTTTAATACTTTTATATTATATTTATATGTTTTAATTTGAATAAACTTTAATAAGTAAAAGACCTGTATATGTAGAAGATAAAATAAGTTAGGCTATAAGAGTAATAATTAGAATAATACATACCTCTCAAATCAGTTTCTAAAAATTTTAGCCAGATGCTTTAATTATTTCTGATTAAAGTCATTAATAAATTTAAAAAAAAAATACAATATTTCTTCCTTAACAAGAAGTGTTTAACAAACTACTAAAATCAGTGTGGCTAACTTCTGGATATATATCTACCCAAAGTTGTGTCCATCTTAACAAACATAGCAAATTAAACCGAAGTTCCTTTTGGTTTCCATCACAAATGAAGGAAGATTATTATTATTACTTTGTTACGTTGGATTTTGCTTAGACACAAAATGCATAAAGGGAGGTTCCAGAAGTGAAGCTCTCAATAGGCAATGCAAAACCAACCTTATACCCATTTCCAAGGTATATACACCCATCACTAATTGACATTCCACCATAAACAGTTGCACCAATCTCATAGGACCAAACAATTTCACCACTCTTTCCATTAATTGCATAAATAGGACCTTTCCTATTGGTGGAGCCTGCAAAGAGAATGCCATTAGCAAGACTAACAGGTCCACTGGCAGTAGCATTGCTAGGGTTTGCTAGTGACCATAGTATTGTGCCAGTGGAAGCATCCATTGCAACCCAACCACCACTGGTTGTGGTCTCATTGGAGGGTTTAAGAGTGAAGTTTTTGGAATCAGAGTTAGCAATGTTGGTGTACACTATCTTTGTGTCCGTTGCTGCTCCCCAGTATCCACCTCCTCCAGCCCCACCTGGCCCAGCTTCCTACACAAATATACATACAAGATCAAAAATTCAATTTCAATTATTGGAAAAAGAAAGACTTATCTATATATAAATTTTACTAATACATAATTCTAACACTAATATTTTTTTAATAACTAACACGTATTTTTAATTAATTAAAAATAATTTAAATACATAATTAATTAATAATAATTGGATATTTATATATTTTTATTGATACATGAAAATAGTCAACAATATCTTAATTGTAGTAATTACATTTGCGAAATCGACAAAAATGTACTACGCTATAGTTTTTTAATGGACCAGTCAATCACTTGATAAAAATAATGATTGAGAGAATAATATGGCACATTTTTATTAATTTTATAGACATAATTGGTACAAAATTTTGGTAACCATTTTAATACACCTGACAAATCTCATCAGAACTCATTTTGGAGCTTAACTCTGCCAAAATAATTTTTCTTCTTAATATTAATTAGTTGCTATGCTTATATTAGAGTAGTGTTGAAAGAAGGGAAAACAAAATCAATAAATACATACCTTAAGAAAAAGTCTTTTCATTATTATTATTATTCAAAAGAATATACAAATATCATTTTATTCATTAACTAAGAAAGATATATAAATTTTTTAAGTGACATTTGTCTCATTCCCCAAACAAAAGTTTTGAATTTAAATCTCTCCATTTATTATTTTTGATAAAAAAATAATATATATATATATAAATTCTTTAAAAAATAACTACTCACATAAAATATCCAATAATCTTAAAGATATGTTTTCTAGTTTTTAAAACAAATTTAATTTTCATTTCTCTAGGTATTGTATATTGTCAAAAATAAATAACTATTAATTAAACTCACTATTTCAAAAATCATCTTATAAACATATAAATTTAATTAAATGATCGTATAAAATTCTTAAATTATTTGAAAGAAATTTAATTTTAATACACCGTGACGTTCTACATAATCGTGCAATCATATTTTTTTTAAATTAATCATGAATTAATTTTAATAACGTAATGTTATGTAATTGAATGTATGTTAAAAATAAATCAAAGTGCATCAAAATTAAATTATTTAAGAACAATATAATCTTAAAATGGTTACCGCTGACCAAGTGATGTCGCCGTTGTCCCGGTTCAAAGCCCAAGCAAAACCACTCTTTTGGACAGCAACCACAACATCTTGATTTCTTCCGTTGACATCAATTGTTAGCATCATTGGTGCCTCAGAGAAATCAGCATCTGGATTAGGACCTGGTGGACATTCAGGAGATGAATACAAATTGTTGCACGCAAGAAACCATACATCATACCCTCCCAATTGCTTATACCACTTGATTCCACCATCCTCCAAATCCAAAGCAACAATCGAATTCGTGTGATTGTCCTCTTCAATACACTCGTCCCCGTGTGTTGGCTTTGTTGTTAGGTTGTTCTGTTTCTCTTGGCACTGGCGAATGCGCAAAGGTGCCGAGTACATGTTTCCGGTGCCAATGTAGACATGGTTCCTTGTCTCATCAATGGAAGGGCTGCTTCCCCACACGGCGGCTCCGGCGTACTCTCCAAGCTTTCCATGGTTATCCGGCAGCATGTAGGTTTGCCACGAGATCGCACCAGTCTTAATATCAAGCTTTGCAAAGCTTCCCCGGAAAGTGCAACATTGTTCAATACCTACGTAAAAGGCCCTATATACAGATATAACACACAAAAACCCAACTTCATTGATGCGTAAAGGCACTGGTATATGAGGTAGGTACTCACGTATTATTTGTTGGTTAATATGTACATGCATTCATACATTCATTTCAATAAAATAACTCTTATTTTTTTTAATGTGATTTCAAATTAAATTAGACTTTATTAATTTTGCGCTTAAATACATAAATAAATACATAAATACATGAACACATAGATTTATTTAATTTTTTCTTAATTTTTTTTCACGATTTACTTTCTAGATTAAAAGACTAATTCATAATGAATTTAATATTTATTTAATAACAGAATTAATGAATTATTATATACATAAGACAAAAATAGGAGTAGAACTTATAATACTTATTTAAATGACTAATGAATTAATTACTTAATCAATCTAAAATTATTATGATTCTTAATTATTAATAATTTATAAAATGGTAAATTCAGTTAAGTTCTAAGAATTTAAAATTTTCCATGCAAAATTGAAGATGATTAATTAATGGCGTCTTTGTCATGATGAAATGTAAAGAACTTGCGCCTAGCCGGCTGCTGCCTTATCATGAAAAATACCTCACCTTGTAACCTACACGAATGGATGCAGAATATGATCATCCATTTTTCTTTGTATATGAAATTAAAAGTCAACTTCAATAATAAAATGAACAAAATATTCTATGATGACAAAAAAAATTGTGTAAAGATCATGATGCACTCAATTGACCAAATTAAATAAGACCCTAAATAACTATATATATAGTTGGCCATATATAGAACACTCAACAATGACACAAAAATAAAGAATTATTTTCGTACTTTTAAAAGATACAAGAGTCTTATTAGTTTAGAAGTGAAGGTGGAAAGGAAAATAATGAAAATAATAGGATTTTTTATGAATAGTTGGATATTAATTTTGTGAGGTATATTTATTTTATTTTTTATTAATTTTTAAAGTGAAAGTAATATTTCTCTTCTCATTATATACATATAAAATGCTTTCCGCCGTAAAATTATTCTAGTTTAAAATATTGTAATTTCTTTTATTTTAGATAATTTTTTATTTCTACTCATCAAAATATGAAAAATAACATTAATTATTTTTTAATACCATTAATATTCTTAATTGAATTGTATATTTGGATTTTTCATTTTACAAGTATGATCATATATATATTTCAAAAACTAATTAGACAAAAAATATATATCATGGATGACTGATTTTTTCCCCTTTTTAGTATATGTAACATGGCTGATTATTTCTAATTCATTGACACAGTAAAAAATTGAAAACTTCTTTTGTTGTATGAAATCTTAGCCAGTGACCCTCATATTAAGCACTAATTACTAAAAGTTGCTAATTGTGGTCTAATAAGAAGAGAGATATATACTAACCGTACCCTTTATAGTAAGTTCCAGACATGGTCACAGTACTAGAGTTATGGCTATCCAACCTTGTTTGCCAAACTAAGTCTCCTGTTAATCTCTTAAGAGCAATAACAACAGCAGGACCATATATTCCAACAATCACAAATTCACCAGCTATGGTTGGTGTTGCCCTTGACACTGTCCAATTAACATCAGCAACAAACCCTGTTGATGTTAACCCTGTTAGTTCTTGCAAGTTCTTCTTCCAAACCAGGCTTCCATCACATGCCCTTACTGCATAGATTTCACCATTCCATGATGGGAAGTACAGAGTTCCATCATAGATTGATGGAGTCGCAGTTATGTCTTTCCCGGCATAGAATTTCCATTTTAGGGTTAGGTTTGAAACTGTTTCAAGGCTGATTTTGTGTTCTTTGCTGGCATATCTTCTATTGTATATGTCTCCACCATGGTTTATCCAATTTTCTTGCTCATTTGTTGAAAGCTCCAACTGAAATCACTCAACGAACACTTAGCTTGTAAACTCAGTTTAATGGAGTAGCAGCTTGTAGTAATATATAGTCATCATAAAATTAAAGTTATAGAGAACATGCTCCAACACATGCAAATAACCATCATTCTTTTTCTTTATTCGATTAATTTGTTGTAGGATATCAAATGGATAAGAACAAAAAAGGTTTCACAAAACAATGAGAAAATATTGATGAATGATGAGCATCGCAACAACAATATAATGGATTAACCGTAATTTCTGAATGCAAATTCGTAAAGTGAGAAAGTTAGTAAAATGAAAAAAAAGTGGAGTCTAATCATCTTTAAATTTAAAGTAGTAAAATGTATAATAAAATCTATAAATTCAATAATGAATAATTTTTTATTATGTCACTTTATCAATTTCCTTAAAGTACATAAGATTTTTTCCTTAATTTTCATAAATTTTAAAAGGGTTATGTTAATTGTACACTAAAATTAGCCACTAAAATCAGTCACCAATGTATAATACATATTAAAACACAAAATATAGACTAAAAATGAATTAAATTACATATGTATTTTGTATTTCAATATGTAATATACATTAATGGTTGACTTTGATCTGGTGTGCAAATAAAATTGTTGATTTTGAAAATTGAATCTCTTACTCATAGCCAATGACTCCAATGAATTCCAAAAATTTTAACTAAGTATATTAGTGGGGAAAGAAACTTGTTACATATAGTAGTAGTATATAAATCCTTACATTAAGAGCTTGGGATGATGAAACTGCAAGTAAGCAGAAAGGAAACACAGAGATTACAAAGCTGCCCATTTGCTTCAATGATACCATTCAATATGCATACATATATGGTAGCTATATAAACAAAATTAGCGTACCGTGTGCTCTATTTTTTTCTAGTTTGACTTTGATTTTGGATAAATTCCTGATATTAGCAGGAATATAATAAAATTAGAAGTGGACCTCGAATTAAAAAACACGTCTTCTCTTTGTCTCAGAAGTCAGAACACATTTTGTTATTATGATGAAATTTGAAAGTTGAAACAATGTTTTAAGTTAAAGCTTGCATCGGGTGACAAGTAATGGCTAACTGCTGCCATTTTTTTTCTTCAGATTCTTTGTAATTAAGTAAGTGGTGGACAATATGTGAAATAATTAAAGGCAGAGAATGGCCAAGTTCCATGGTCTTATGGCACTGCCATTGGTCTCTATGACTATCAGTGATGGTTACATTAATACCCTTCTCTGCATCTTTAATTGTGTATAATTATTTTGACACTAACTCATTTTCATATCACTCACAGAAATTGCAGTTGAATACTATAGCAAACTAGCAGGTTCTTGTATAAGTTTGTTAAAATCTTTGTTTAGGGTGATATCAAAATTCACCCTGAATATTACATAACATAAGAGCATAAGCTAAAATAAATAAATAACACAGAAAGCTTACAAAGAAAGAACTATGTTTCACTCTTCCATATGAAAATCACCATCTTCCTCCTCACTCAGATCAAGAGCAGCCATCACCTCATGCAATGGAACAGAAGGCACCTCTTCACCTTCTGCTAATGATAAGTTGAACCACTGTTCAGGATTTACTTCAATATCCCATAAGACCTCTTCATAATCCTTGTTCTTCTTGTCTTTTTCAATTTCACCCTTATCATCAACCTCCATGGGAAGTGACTTGAGCTTCCAAAACCGAGGCTTCGAACCCTTCCTTCGCCTCTCTACATAACTCTTCTTTACTAAAATTGCATCAGGAAGGACAAGGCCTCTGGACTTGTACATGTCCAATTCAAAGTCATTGGTGTTAGCAGCATATAGATCATAACCAAGAGCATAATCACCAGGCTTTAGAAGATTTCCCAAATGAGTCTTAACAGAAAATATGGTGTCATTCTTACCAAAATCCGATAAGCGAGCAACTTGAGCCTCAGCCAGAACATACTTTGTGCCACCAATAGTTGCTTCGGCCGAATTGACAACATCCAAATCTAGCACAACATACTCAACCAACTCCCTGCTAGTGAGTAAAGACTTAAAGGATGATCTCCAGTACTGATCAGCATCCATGAAACAATGTCTCAATGTAAATGGATCAAGCAAAACAATGTTGTTGCTAACCTTGGTGCAAATCACAAGGGGACCAAGACTTCCCAAACTAACAGCAACTTTCTGAGGAAGACATATCAAATCCTCGCGACAAATCGGGGCGATTTCAACAGAGAAAGTGTACTTGTAATTGTAGTTGTTACTCTTAGGATCATGAGACACCAGCTGCTTATCGCCGCGGCTTCCCAATCTCACCAGAGAAACTTTCCTCAAAAACTCCACAAACCTAGCACCATGGCTCCAATTAGAGAAAAAGAAGTCAATTCCATTATCCACCTCTTTGATCCTTTTAGCACTGGAAGCAGCATCATGCTTCAGAATCACCTGCTCCAAATAAAAGAAAGTTCGCCTATGCGAAACATTCTGCCTGAGTTGCACAGCTGCAACCCACTGGTCAGGGTTACCCTGCACCCTGGTGCAAGATTCACACATCTGCTCCCTTTGAACATATTCAACAACATAAGATTGCTCAAGTATTACTCCATTGATGATCTCCTTCTGAACCTTTAGCTTGACTTTGATCCTCTTTGAATGAGGCTCAGTCCAAATAAACTCAGCATACACCATCCTCACCTTATTGGAATTCAGATCCTTCTGCAGCTTCTTCAAGCAAAAGGCTAGGAGCTCCTTGGATTCTAATTGGAGTTTGATCCAATTTCTTGGTGGCTGTAGGTAGCTATCACATTCAGGACAATGCTTGAGCTCGAAACGCTTCCGAAGGCCTTCGGTAATGTTGTGTTCCGAGCTCAAGCATTTGATACACATGTTGGCAGCATTTAGCTGCATCTGAATCCCACATTTGCAGCACAAAACAACCATAACGAAGAAAATAGAATAGAATAGTATTCGCTTCTGTAAATAATAAAAAGAAAAAGAAAGAAAGAAAGTAAAGGCATTAGCATGCAATAATGCAATGGGTACACACATCAAATTGCACATGTTAATATTTCAAAATTGAGGAATTCTATTGGTAACATGATGAATGAGTGAAAAGAAAGTGAGAATGCGGAAGTAAAAGGAATGGTGATTTTTCATATAAAGGGAAAAAGAAAATAGAGAAAATTGGAAGAGAAACGTACAGTTGCAGCAGCGGAACATGCAAAACTCAAAGACGAGTTACCTCTAACGTGTTGTAGGGTGCTTCGATGTGAATAAGCTATGGGGTTTTTTAGGGTTTCACACTATGCCTCTCGGTCCCGCAACGCACAAAGCAAAATTTGAACTCCAAATTTTTTGACTTGTGAGCTAAGTAATAGATTATTTTTTTTTTTAAATAAAATTTTATGTAAAGAAATAATTTAACCAATTAAGTACAACTAAGTTATTTATTTTTATAGTAAATAAAAAATTATTTTAATATTAAATATAATTTTATTTAGGTGTTATTTTTTATAATATTTTATTTAATATAAAAATAAATGATATAGTTAGACTTGATTGATCAAAATCACTTATTCAAATAACATTATCTTTTTATGGTAGCTCCTATCCAAATTAATTTAAACTCATTTAAAAATTTGCCAACGAATTGAATTGCTCATGCATTAAATTAATGAGCTAATCCCTAAATTAATCTAAATTAGTTAACAAACTAAGGACTTTGATCAAAAAAATTAAAGGATAATACTATTTGAACAAGTGATTTTGGCTAATCAAGTGATTTATTTTTATGCTAAATAGAATATTATTTTAATATCAAATAGTATAAAAAATTACAAATAAATAAAGTTCTTTTATTTAGCATAAAAAAAATGACTTAGTTGGACTTGATTGGCCAAAACCAATTCACTAAAAAATAATTGCACATTGAAATTTTAACGTCAGAAGGAAAGGAAAAAAAAAATAAATGAAGAACGATGTGTAGTAAAAATAATTACATAACTAACTTTTCTTCTTTATAAATCACTCAAAATTTGAAATTTACTCTTTCAAAATTTGAAATCACAAAAATACGCGCTTCTTTTTCCCGTTTTTCTGCAACTCTTCTTTCTCCTCCTCTTCATCCTCCTCCTTCTTCTTCCTGGATCGCCATTGTCGTTGCCGCCATCGTCGTCGTTGTCGTTTCTATCGCTACTATTTTCGTAATCTTCTTCTTTCTCCTCTTCTTTTTTTATCTCTTCTTCTTCTTCTTCCTTCTCCTCTTCTCTCATTGTGACGTTGTTGCTATTGTTGTTGTTGTTGCGGTTGTTGTTGTTGAAAAACTAAACTGGATTTTTATAAAAAACAGAAGCGAATTTTCATATAAAACAAAACCAGATTTAAAAAAAAAAAAAAGAAGTGGATTTCCATGAAAAATAGAAGCGGATTTTCATGAAAAACAGAAACCAGATTTCGAAAAAAAAAACTAATTGAATTTTCATTAAAAAACAGAATAAATTTTCATAAAAAACATAAATGAATTTTCATAAAAATAGAAGCATCTTCACGCCTAGGCGCCAATCTTTGAGTACTCTAACGTACCTTCTCAAGACTTAAATACTCTATTTTCTTCCTTCTTTTTTCGCTGCGATTCTCCTCCTTCTTCTCCTCCTCCTCCTCCTCCTTCTATCGTTGATGCCGCTACTGCTGTTGTTCGACATCGGAAGAAGCTGAAAGAAGGAGAAGAAAAATGATTAGACGAAGAAGAAGAACGACGAAGAAAGGAACGCTTGGTTGCAGCAGAGAGAACGAAAAACCGTGATTTTTGGCGCGTGACTTGATATGAATTTTGTTGGTTAAAATGCTTGATTGTATAGAATTATTGTTAAAAAAATAATTAAAATTTCACGTACATATACAATTATCAATTAATTATATGCCGTGCATCACTCGGGTATTTTACTATTTTTGTATGCAGCTAACAAGAGGAGGGGGAACATGATGATACTAGTATATATGTATAGAAAGAATATTTTGTTCAACCTGTTTCATTTCTTCATACCAGTGATACATATATACACCATATCAGAAGAATCATATCAATTCTTTCCTAACATAGCAGTCCTATATTTACGTTCCTAATAAAAGATATACATCTTTGTTCCTAATATACATTAGACATACTATCCATGATTGACTCCTGACTAATCTCTCTACTACAAATTGATTCTATCCGTTAATATCCCCCCTCAAGGTGGAGCATGAAAGTCTTGAATTCCCAACTTGACTAAGAGTGTTCCAAATTTTTTAGCACCAAGAGCTTTGGTGAATATATCAGCTAGTTGCGTGTGTGTGGACACATAGTATGGAAGAAGACGGTTGTGTATAATTTCATCTCGAACAAGATGGCAGTCAACTTCAATGTATTTGGTGCGTTCATGGAAGACCGGATTTTTAGCAATGTGAAGTGCTGCTTGACTATCACAATAGAGACGAATTGGTTCAGGATGAGGAACATGGAGGGAAGAGAGAATATCTTTAATCCACTTTAGTTCTCGGGTGGTCTTAGCCATAGATCGATATTCAGCTTCAGCAGAGGAGGCAGAGACTGTTTGTTGTTTCTGGGTTTTCCAAGAAATTGGGGAAGTGCCCAGCTGAATAAACCACCCTGTGATAGATTTCCGCGTAAGAAGACAGCTGGTCCAATCAGAATCGCACCACCCGTAAAGCTGCAAGTCATTTTGTCAAGGTAGGAGGATTCCCTGTCCAGGATGCCCCTTTAAATAACGAACAACACGAAGAGCAGCTTGCCAATGCTCAGAGCGTGGATTTTGCATGAATTGAGATAAAACTTGGACACTATAAGCAAGATCAGGTCTAGTGAAACATAGGTAAATTAACCGCCCAATGAGTCGACGATAAGGGGCAGGGTCAGAAAGAAAAGAACCTGTTGCAGAACCCAATTTGTGATTTTCTTCACATGGTGTAGTGGCTGGCTTTGCACCCAACAATCCTACTTCAGTAATGATATCTAAAGCATATTTTCTTTGGCAAAGAAAAATGCCCTTGGGAGAGCGAGCAACTTCAACTCCCAAAAAAAAAGGCGTCCTAAATCTTTCATGTGAAAACATTGATTTAAGTAGCCTTTAAAACACCGGATGGCAATGCCATTATTCCCTGCAATCACAAGATCATCAACGTATACTAGCACAGCCAATTGTATGTTATTATTATTAAGAGTAAACAGGGAATGATCTTTTTGAGATTGTTGGAACCCATAACGAGTTAGAGCAGAAGACAACTTAGTAAACCAACACCTGGGAGCCTGGTGGAGGCCATAAATAGACTTTTGAAGCTTGCACACTGCCCCTGGTTGAGACACTTGGAATCCAGGAGGGAGTTTCATATAAACTTCTTCATCCAAATCGCCATGGAGGAACGCATTGTGAACGTCCATCTGATGAAGTTCCCAATCCTTTGCGGCTGCCACTGCTAGAGTTGTGCGAATAGTGACCATCTTCGCCACCAGAGAAAAAGTCTCGTTGTAATCCAAACCCTCCACTTGATGATTGCCAAGAGTGACTAATCGAGCCTTGAATCGTTCAATTGTTCCATCAGAGTTGTATTTAATTTTGTAGAT
Organism: Stylosanthes scabra; assembly: GCA_036250425.1. Taxonomy (NCBI): domain Eukaryota; kingdom Viridiplantae; phylum Streptophyta; class Magnoliopsida; order Fabales; family Fabaceae; genus Stylosanthes; species Stylosanthes scabra. Next base: position 57,696 of record JASCZI010272056.1, read on the forward strand.
CCATTTACACCCAAATTTTCTTACCAGTCATTTTTTTGGATTCATTTGATTTTTGTTTGCTGATCATGTCTACCAGTACCTTCCACTGCTCATTAGTTAGTCCTGCCATTTCTTGCTTTGTCTCGTCACCAGCCTGCGCCACATGTGCACGAATTGGAGCACCTCTGCCACGTGACCCTTGTCTTCCCTTGTTTCTTCCTTCATTTTTGGGACGATCCCCCCACCATTCAGGGCATCCCACCAGTTGAAAACAACCTTTAATATCGTGCCCATTCTTCCCACAATGAGCACAGGTTACTGATTTGTCTCCTGAATCTCCTCGGTTCTTGGGCTTGTATCCCGCCTGTGTGGAGAGCCCCACCACCATGGTTCTTTCTTCGCCAGCCCTGGTCATAGTCCTCACTCTTTCCTCTTGAACCAGCATTGAATAGACACGGTTTAAAGATGGCAAAGTATCGTTGGCCAGGATGTTTGAGCGAATTGTCCCATAGCTTGTATCATCTAAACCCATCAAAAACTGATGCACCTTCTCTTCCTCTCTCCTTTTCTCAAGTTGAGTTGCGATTCCACACTTACATCCTCCACAAGTGCAAGTGGGAATTTGTTCACAGTTTGCTAATTCATCCCAAAGCACCTTCAATTTCCCGAAATAGGCTGCCATGCCCATTCCTTCTTGTTTGCATTTTGTCAGATCCGCTTTCAGCTGTTGAATCCGCGGCCCGTTCACCACAGAGAAACACTCCTTGATGTCTCCCCAGAGCTCTCGTGCGTTTTCTGCGTAAACTACCGTGGATCGCAAGCTTGGCTCTATTGTGTTCAAAATCCAAGATACAATCATCTATTGGACGGTCCATCAATCTTCAAGTTCGGCTGTGTGAGAGTTCCATCGATGAACCCCCATTTTCTCCGAGCACGAAGAGAGATTTTCACGGCTCTAGCCCACTCATCATAGTTTTCTCCACGCAGCTGCACCTGCGTAATTATGCTTCCTGGATTGTCACTGGCGTTGAGGTCGTATGGCGAGTAACTCTTCTTGTTGCCGCTTGCTGAGTCCTCTAGCTTATCGTCATTTTTGTTTTCTGGCTTACCCGACATGATTCTGCAGGTTTGCCTTGCCTTTGTGTGTGTCGGATATCAGAGTTTGGCTGGCTCTGATACTATATAGAAAGAATATTTTGTTCAACCTGTTTCATTTCTTCATACCAGTGATACATATATACACCATATCAAAAGAATCATATCAATTCTTTCCTACGTTCCTAATAAAAGACATACATATATGTTCCTAATATATATTAGACATATTATCCATGATTGGCTCCTGACTAATCTCTCTACTACAAATTGATTCTATCCGTTAATATATATTAATTAAATTAAATAATGATGATGATTTGCTCAACTTGTTGGATAGCACACCAAGCTACACTGATATTAAAATAAATAAAAAATATAACAAGCATATATACTATAGTAGTGAGAAATTGGATCTCGAATTTAGATCTGAAAGTCTTGCTTAAGGTGTATATAACACACACACACACTTGGTTCTTGTAAATAGCACAATCATGGCAGCATCTATACACACCTTCCCCTGCATTCTTTCTTGGACATTATCCTGTCTTCTTATAATAATTACATCACCATCTGCAGTCTCATATGTAAGATATATTCTTATCTTTCCTACACTATATATCACTTTCGATAATTTAATTTGTAACAGATATACTATGTGAACATAAAAAATCATTAACGAATGTTACTGTCAAAAAGTTTTAATTACTCTGATGAAGTGCTTTCATTAATCTTGATTTTAGTTGTTAAACGAAGAGTGGGAGTAAGAAGAATGGTTGAACCATGGTGGAGACTTGTCCAACAGAAGGTATGGCTACAAGGAAAACAAGATCAGCCCCAAAACAGTTGCTAACCTGAGATTAAAGTGGAAGTTTAATGCAGGAAAAGAAATAACTTCAACACCAGCAATATACAAAGGAACCGTTTATATAACTTCTTGGAATGGTTATGTTTATGCAGTGAAAGCTTCAGATGGATCTCTAGTGTGGAAACAGAATATTCAGAACATAACTGGAATACCTTACCCTAAGATGCTTTCAAGTCTCAATTCAACATTCTCAAGAGCAACACCTACTATAGTTGCTGATGATGATGATCATGATTTGGTTGTTGTTGGATTATGTGCACCTGCTTCGGTTGTTGCTATGAAGAGAGTCAATGTGAGCTTGTGTGGCAGACCAACTTAGATAGCCATGTCACTGCTGTTATTACAATGTCTGGTACATATTATAATGGGTTAGTTTTATATCTCTTTTCTTTTACCTTTTATTTTCCTTCACATTCCTTTAATTTTCTCTGCTAATTTGTTCATGTGCCATGTTTAATATCTTTCTTTTATCAAGTTCCAACAAGTAGTCTTAGGTTTGATTATAAAATTAAATTTCATTCAATATAATCACTTATATAAAAAAATTAAGCTGTAAAAACCTTGTTAATTATTGAAAATTGTGTTTTGAATTACATGACATTACAGTAACTCTTGATTTTATCATATAAATAATTAACCTTAAAATAAATCTAGGTATATATGCATTCATACATTCATTCATATATTTTCACATCTAATAGGATCACGATCAAGTACAAAAATAAAGAAATGTAGCGATAAAGATAAGACACTTGCAATAAAAATATTTAAACAAAATGGCTGGCCATGTGAGCTTTTTTCTTTTTCTATAGCAAATTGGATCTTTTGCATGTTAAGAAATACATTTTTCTGGAGGGAAAGTCAACTTGAGAATAGTCTTATATCTATCATGGAAACATGTTTATTACTTTATTATGTGAGATAAAATAGTTTAATTATTTATTTTGAAAGGATATATCAATGCAGAGTTATATTAGGTGTATATCAAAATCAACCGCTAAAATCAGTTATCAAGTATAATACATATTGAAATACAAAATAAATATGTAGTTGATTTTGTATTTCAATATATATTATACACTGATAACTGATTTTAATAGTTGATTTTGGTGTGCAAATAGAATTTTTCATATATATATACATATATGGTATCAATGTAATTAAATGTGTTTAATAATTTACAGAGGTTTTTACGTGGGAACATCTTCCCAAGAAGAAATAATGTTAGGCATAGAACAATGCTGCACATTCCGTGGCAGCTTAAGCAAATTGGACATAAAAACAGGTGCAATATTATGGCAAACATATATGATACCTGATAACAATGGAAGCACTGGAGGGTATGCAGGTGCTGCTATTTGGGGTAGTAGCCCTTCAATTGATCCTCATAGAAACTTGGTTTACATTGCCACCGGCAACCTCTACTCCGTCCCATCAAGGATAAGTCAGTGCCATATTTTTTACTTATTGTTGCTAATTTATTCTATTAAATATAATAACATGACCAATTAAATACTAATGTAGTAAATTAAAATATTAATTCAATATGACATTGACAACAAGTGTGAGTATCAAGCCAGTCCGATTCACAATAAATCGGTTGAATATTTTTTTTTTTATGATTAATCGTTTTTTTTTTTACTTATGATTAACTGGTTTAAAATAATAAAAAATTATTTTTCTAGAAATAAATATACATTATTTTATTATATTTAATTCAATGAAGCGCTAATAACAAAATTTAGATATATATTTATTTTGTTCAATTAAGTTATTTATTTTATACTAAATAAGAGATTATTTTAATGTCAAATATTATATAAAAAATTATCTGAGATTAAAATAGTCTTTTATTTAATATAAAAATAATATAATTAACTAAAATAGAGGTACATATAATATTAAGAGCTCACTAGTATGTTACATTTATGTGTAGGTGAGTGCCAAGCTCGTGAGAACAATGAAACAGTGCCTAGTCATAAGGATGAGTGTGTTGAGGATGATAACCACTCGGATTCAATCCTGGCCCTTGATTTGGACAGTGGGGAGATCAAATGGCATCATCAACTGGGAGGTTATGATGTGTGGTTTGCATCATGTAACAATCTATCAACACCAAATTGTCCACCAGGTCCGAACCCAGATGCTGATTTTGGAGAGGCACCAATGATGATGACTATTAATGTCAATGGCTCTAAACATGATGTTGTTGTTGCTGCTCAAAAAAGTGGATTTGTTTGGGTACTGGATGGTGATCATGGTGCCATCGTTTGGTTCACGGTATAGTAACACAACGCTTAATTTAGATTCACAATTGTTTTAAGGGCTTAATTTAGATTAATACCTAAAGTTCTAAGTTAGCTCCAAAATTAAAAAATATGACTCAAGTTAATTTTTGAAACGATTTCTATGAATGAACTGTTAATGAATGATTTGGCATTATGGTTGTCATATGTAAATCGAGTATTCAGCTTAAACACTAACTTGAGAGTCACGTTTTGAAATTTTGGGTACTAATTTGAGCAACTTAAAAGACTTCAGAAACTTTAAAAATCAATTTAAGACTAAACTCGATTTAATTAGTTTGTTATTAGTAAAATTTTGTAATTTTTTAAATCAAGCTCGATTCGAGAGGGGAGATAAAAAGAGAATTTATGTGGAAATTAATTAACTTCCCACATACATTTTTAATGTATATACACAATAAATATATTAAAATTTTAAATTGTGCATGTGTATACTATGTATGTATATACAGCAAGCAGGGCCAGGTGGATCAGGAGGAGGAGGAACATGGGGAGCAGCCACAGATGAATTAAGGGCCTACACCAACAATCCAAACACAGATCGGAAAAACTTCACTCTTGTTCCATCCAATAACGTTACGACAAGTGGCGGATGGTTGGCGCTTGATGCAAGTGATGGCAAAATCCTGTGGGCAGTGGCTGATCCAAGCAACATAAACAATCCCATAAGTGAACCTGTGAGTGTTGCTAATGGTGTTATGTTTGCGGCATCAACAAGCCCAAAGGGACCAATATATGCCATTGATGCAGAGAGTGGACAAATCCTGTGGTCTTATGAGAATGGTTATGTTGGTGTGGTTGGTGGTGTCTCAATTAGTGATGGTTGCATCTATGTTGGTCAGGGTCTTAGCTTATTTACTTTCTATAAAGGGTATAACAAAACAGCTGCAACTTCACTCTTTGCTTTCTGTGTCTAAACCTGTAGGAGAACATTCAAAGCAAAGACTTCAGTGTCTTTTATTTCTATGTATGCTAATACGGTAATACTACATGAATTATTATACACATTCATACATATTATTTTTAACACGAAAAAATATAAATATTAGTAAAAAAAATTTATGTGTTAATATTTATATTTTTCCATATTATAAATAATGTGTACAGAAATGTACAATAATATATAAATTAATTCTAAAAACAATATCATGGCTATGAAATGTTATTAAACATCAATAATTTGCCTCTTCATAAATATCTTCAATAGTTAGCTACTTGTCATGATATTTGATACACTTTGTTGACTCTTAAACTTACTCGAGCTAAGACTAAATCATCCTAACCCTTAATATATAACAAGAAGGCTAATAATACAAGAAATTAAAATACAAGATGAAGGAAACTTTGGTAATTAAAAATATAATATTTCATTACATAAATGGTTGTTATAAATTATTTACACATCTAAACTCAAAATTCCACCGTATTATAGCAATCTTCCTTATAAATGAATGACTAAAATTAAATCTAATTAATGATGAAAATCGAGCATCTAAAGCCTTCATTACAAATATATTACATGCCAAATTTTTCCAAATACTTTTAAATTATTTTACACCATTCTTTATACTTAGTATTTTAGACAAAAAAATGTTATAGTGTTCCATACATAATTATATTCTTTTAAAATATTCTATGACCGAAAATCTTCTAAAACATTCTAAGATCTTCCAAGACCTTCTTAGATGTTGTAGAACTTTTCGAAATCCTCATAGATGTTGTAGAACTTTTCGAAATCCTCATAGTAAACTCAAAAATTTTAAATTTAAAATTTGTCTAAACTCTATACCAACATAGTTAAATGCAACATTATTATTAAATTTACCGTGACATGCTGCAGAACTAATTTTGGCATGAATAGTATAATTACTTATGAGAAAAAGAGTGCTAGCAGATCTATACATATAAGTGACTATACATATTGATGAAGTTCAATTTTATTGAAATTATGTCTAACAAGTATTTCTTTATTTTGACTTATTACCACTTACCTCATCCTCACCTTATTTTAGTCCAAAACAAAATTAAATGACGAAATTAAACTGCTCAAGTCCCCCAATGCAACCAATAAGTCTTAAAAACCAAACTAGAAATCAAGCATACTTTTTCCAGGTCTAATGACCTGAGCCCCGCCAAACCTTAAAGAAAAACAAGCTCTTACGTGAAGAAAAAGTACACAAAATGATTGGCACCAAATTAAAATAAATTAGTCAAAATTTTATTTAAGAATCCATTATTGTGTTGAGGCGATTATTATACATTCATTTTATTCACATGTGTGAGCCTCTCACCTTGAAAATTTCATAATATTCATTCATCTCTTGATCAGGTTCAGTTGCATGCATGGCGGCACCTAAATTAAGCACATACTTCATTTTTTGTTTATTTTTGGTTTGTGTTCATGCAACATTCAACGTACGATACTTTGTTCAGTTGTTAACTTTTTTTTTTTTCTTCCAATTTTATAAATTTAATTTGTAAATGAAACCTAATTTGTTAACATTGACATATATACAGGACTGGTTGAACCATGGTGGAGATTTGTTCAACAGAAGATATGCCTACAATGAATATAAGATAAGTCCCCAAACAGCATCAAAACTAAGTTTGAAGTGGAAATTCTATGCAGGAAATGATATATCAGCAACACCAGCTATATATGATGGTACCCTTTATTTTCCATGTTGGAATGGTAACATATATGCAGTGAAAGAAGATGATGGAAACCTTGTTTGGAAGCAAAACGTGCATGAATTGGCAGGTTTCAATGGAACTGGATTAATCTCCAATGTGAATACCTCAGTGTCAAGAACAACTCCTACGATAGTAGCTGGTTTTGATTTATTGATAGTTGGAATTTATGGTCCTTGTGTTGTTATTGCTCTGAACAGAAACAATGGTAAGCTTGTGTGGTTAACCAATTTGGATAATCATCCTGCTGCAGTTATCACCATGTCTGGAACATACTACAAAGGGTTAGTGCATGAATTGTTATGTCACATCTCTTTCCATTAAAATTTGTAATCTATTTTTTCTTTTGAAACTGTAGAGGTTACTATGTTGGAACATCTTCAGTGGAAGAACTTGAAAGCATTGAGGAGTGCTGCATATTTCGTGGAAGCATGGTGAAACTGAATGTATTATCAGGTGAAATCATATGGCGAACCTACATGTTACCGGATAACAACGGCGAGATGGGAGAGTATGCTGGAGCAGCCTTGTGGGGGAGCAGCCCCTCCATTGATGCTCTAAGAAAACATGTGTACATTGCCACCGGGAACCTCTACTCTGCGCCACCGCAGATATTTGAGTGCCAAGAAAGGCAGGGCAACCAAACAGAACCTACTGATCCTGATGAGTGTGTTGAGCCTGATAACCACTCTAATTCAATCTTGGCCCTTGATTTGGACACCGGGGAGATCATATGGTACCGGCAGCTAGGAGGGTATGATGTATGGTTTTATTCTTGCAACAATCCTTCAATTCCTGGTTGTCCTCCTTCTGGTCCTAACCCTGATGCTGATTTTGGTGAGGAACCAATGATGTTGACTGCATATGTCAATGGAAGAAAGACAGATCTTGTTGTTGCTGTTCAAAAAAGTGGCTATGCATGGGCTTTGGATCGCAACAATGGCAACATCACTTGGTATACGGTAATTTCTAATCATGTTATCTTTATTGTCAGAAATATAATTATTCATATGTCTCCTCATATTAGTTTAATCTTTTGGGAGAAGTGGTTTTATGACATAGTATAAGAGTTTCTATGACCGAAAGGCTTAAAGTTCAATCCCTTCCCCCCCTCAAAAAAAGTTTGGTGCACAAGCATTTCATGTTAATGCATAGTCCGAAAAAGGTTTTACCAAAGAGTATAAAAGTAGAGAAGAACCTCTAGTTGCCAACACTGAACATTTATTCATATGTTCAAATACTAAGTTTACATATAGTGTAGAGCAATAACTAATCAATACATACTTATTGAGTTATTGATACTTTTGCCTCTTTTTGCAGGAAGCTGGACCAGGTGGACTATCAGGTGGTGGAATATGGGGTGCAGCAACCGATGAAAGGAGAGTTTACACCAACATTGTGAACTCTGAGGCCAAAAATTTCACTCTCGCGCCATCAAACATAACTACAACTAGGGGTGGTTGGGTGGCAATGGATGCAAGTAGTGGGAAAATTCTGTGGTCTACTGCTAATCCTAGTAACGGCAGTTCCAGTGGACCTGTTAGTGTTGCAAATAAGGTTATGCTTGCTGGATCAACAGATAAATTGGGATCGATATACGCGATGAATGCAAATGATGGGAAGATTTTGTGGTCCTACAAAACTGGAGCAAGTGTCTATGGAGGCATTTCAATTAGCAATGGTTGCATATATGTTGGTAATGGTTATAATGTTGGTCTGGGGTATCCCACCTTGACAGGTGGAATCTTTCTGTTTGCATTCTGTGTGAATGATATCATATGATCAATAGTTCAATATGGCAAATAAAATTTATATTATGTACTGTACTATGACTAATGGAAACTTAATAAATTATCAATAAAATGAGCAACAATAGTAAATAATATGATAGATTGTCAAGCTGTATTTCATAGCATTTCTTTTTATGTCTTGCATATGGAGGAATCTAGTTACTTACCAAATCTTATATCAGTACTTGAAAGATGGCTTGAAGCTGTATGTGGGAGAAGGAAATTCATCTCTGTCTCTGGTATAACTTAACAAAGGATCAGGGATTGTAATGCCGAATGCGCCTCAATCGGTCTGGTTTTCTCTAAAATGAATGTTGATGATTGTTCAATCTAGTATCCTTTCAATCCTATCAGCATAGCTTATGAGTCTTATGACAGATGCAACTATCACTGGGGAAATACTACAAACACCTGCAAGGCAAAGGTGAAGGCAATATTGAAAATAGATACAGAAGAGAACTTGCAATTACACTCATTACTTGAATTCATAAGATCAATAACCTTTTTTTTTTTTTTCTTTTTCTACGGTATCCACAATCCAAGGACTAATCCGTTCTTGTTTAAGCGAACTACTCAACTAACCAACCTATCAATACCTATTATGTAAAAAAAAATCAATACCTATGGCTTTCTTTTGGGGATACATGGCACGCTTCTTTTGGGCTGCTATATTTGTTAAAAAGCCCAGCCCAAGGAGCCCACATATTGAAACGGCGTCGTGACGAAGCAAACCACAAACACGAGAATTCAGCTGCGTTCCCCTGCCTGCTACTGCAATGGTTCTTTCTCTTTCACCTCTCTTGGTTCTGATTGAGTGAGTGAAACCCTGAAATGGGTTACATGAGCAAAGTTTCAAGAACTCTCAGGCAATCAAAATACCTAACACTATTGCGCAATTCAACCATTCATCACCAACAACGTGCACTCTTGTGTTCCCAGTCGCGCCAACAAAACATCAAGGACAAGAGCGCCATTGATTTGAGCCAGTACCCTCCTGAACTCATTCGAAATTTCTCAATCATTGCGCATGTGGATCATGGCAAGTCTACCCTCGCTGATCGACTCCTTGAACTCACTGCTACCATTAAAAAAGGACATGGCCAGCCCCAATATCTTGATAAGTTGCAGGTACTAAAAAAATCAACTTTTAGGTTTAGCTTTGCTTTCTATGCTGTTAGCATGTTCTATGAAACCAGTGGTGTCCAGTACTGTGAATATTTTCATTTTTTTAAAAATAATTAATGTATTTGGTTTCTTACAGTGTTACATGAAATGAGTGTTATTCAAAGTTGTGATTTTTTTAGTGGTGTATCAATGTTAGTGAAGTAGTTACTGTCCAAAAATACTTCTATTTGAAGAATTTGTAAGGTTGAACTAGGAAGTGGAATGAGTTCATTGAAAAAATTGGAAATTTTGCAATCTTGGTTGGTATAGTGATTAATTTGTGAAGTTTGAAATGTCTTAGGTGGAGAGGGAAAGGGGAATCACAGTTAAAGCACAGACAGCAACAATGTTCTATAAGCACAGGGCAAATGGTGACGATATTAGTGACGGAAAGGAGTGGCCTAGTTATTTGCTGAATCTTATTGATACTCCTGGTCATGTGGATTTTAGCTATGAGGTGTCAAGGTCACTTGCAGCTTGTCAAGGCGTGCTTTTGGTTGTTGATGCTGCGCAAGGAGTCCAGGCGCAAACCGTTGCTAATTTCTACCTTGCTTTTGAGGCCAACCTGGCAATTGTACCTGTAATAAACAAGATTGACCAGCCAACTGCTGATCCTGATCGCATTAAAGCCCAATTGAAATCGATGTTTGATCTTGAACCTAGTGATGCATTGCTAACGTCTGCTAAAACTGGAAAGGGTCTTGAGCAAGTCCTTCCAGCTGTTATAGAGCGCATCCCTCCTCCTCCAGGGAAAAGTGATAATTCTCTGCGTATGCTTTTGCTTGATTCATACTATGATGAATACAAGGGGGTAATATGCCATGTTGCTGTTGTTGATGGTATCCTGCGCAAGGGGGATAAGATTTCATCTGCTGCTACTGGTCAGTCATATGAAGCTTTGGATATTGGCATCATGCATCCTGAACTTACACCTACTGGGATCTTGCTTACTGGACAAGTTGGTTATGTTGTAAGTGGCATGCGCTCAACCAAAGAGGCCCGTGTTGGAGATACAATTTACCATACTCGAAACACCGTACAGGCTCTTCCAGGTATGATGGCTATCCTATGTCTCTCCAGCCATTAATTTGTTATCTGCCACTGTCTCTTTGGCTGGAAACTAGAAAATTGCTTTTTATTTGTTCATTCAAGATACTAGGTTATGAGAGCCATCCATGTATGATATTCTTATAGTCCTTTACTGCGTCGTAGTTCTAATTCCTGAGTCTTGTAGACTTCATTCACTTTCTTTACATTCATAATTAATGAACTTACAGAGAGTAGCATGAGTTCACTTCTTTGCTTGATCACTATTAATCTTCTAAGTTGCCGAACAATGAAGCTGGCGCGATATTCTATTTATTGTTCTTTCTTCCTCGTACTTCTCAGTATAATAATATTATTAAATATCAACGGGGTCATTTCTTTGTCTTAAATATCTTTTTTGAATTGACATTTGATAATTTTAAACTGTAGGATTTAAACCAGCAAAGCATATGGTTTTCTCTGGTCTTTATCCAGCAGATGGATCTGATTTTGAAGCACTCAACCATGCAATAGAGAGGCTGACATGTAATGATGCCAGTGTCTCTATTACTAAAGAAACTAGCACAGCTCTAGGTTTGGGTTTCAGGTCTGACATCTAATACTAAAAGAGTGGGGATGGGAATTCAGTTATGTTGAATTTCCAAACATAGCTAGTTACATGAAGACTAGCTTTCTCATCTATCTTTTTGTATTCCATTAGGTGTGGATTTCTGGGCTTACTTCACATGGATGTTTTTCATCAACGGCTTGAACAGGTGATGTGTCCCTATGTGGAAAGCAAATGCTAACTTTTAGCTGAATGCTTACATTTTGCAAAATTTCATTCCTTCGAAGTTGTTAAAATGTATTTATGCTTCATATACATTTTTAATATTGTTTGTGTTGGAAGTTTGAATCATCAAGAGTTATATGTATGCATAAGTTTGAAAAACTTGATAAATTAATATAAATGTTATATTTTTGTAAGCAGGAGTATGGAGCTCATATTATCTCAACTGTTCCTACTGTGCCTTATATATTTGAATATTCTGATGGAAGGTAGATAACAAAGTTGTATTTCTCTGTCTATGTTTAACTATGAGTTGCTAATATTTAAGATGTGCTTTCCAGCAAATTAGAAGTTCAGAATCCTGCTTCGTTACCCTCTAATCCCAAGCAACGAGTGACAGCATGTTGGGAACCTACAGTATTAGCTACTATAATCATTCCTAGTGAGTAAGCTCTTTTAAACCCTAAGTATAATTTTGGTGCTTAAGTGCTTTTGGAGATAATATCATTTATCTTAATTTGTTGGTTATTTAAGGTATGTGGGACCAGTTATCACCCTTTGCTCCGAGCGTAGGGGTCAGCAGTTGGAGTACTCATTCATTGACAGGTACAATTTTTTGCCATGGGTTCGTGAACTAACCCAAACCTCTGGATAAACTAATTTTAATGTTTTCCTGTGTATTACTATCAATGAACATACTTATGATTGATAATGATCACTTGAGTTTCACTTCCACTGTTCCACAGTCAACGGGCATTCATGAAATATCGCATGCCTTTGAGAGAAATTGTTGTTGACTTCTATAATGAATTGAAGAGCATAACATCAGGCTATGCATCATTTGATTACGAGGATGCAGAGTAAGTACCCTTGATCCTACCCATTCCCTCTAACTCTGTGCATGATCATTTTTGTATGCCTGCTCCTACTTACTTGAGACATTAAGACATACCTGTACATGGATCGAATTGTACAAAGCAAATAAACATGTATACTTGGAGACTTGGAGTGCATATTTTATAATACATTTAACTTGTGCAATTACAGTTATCAGCAATCTGATCTGGTGAAACTTGATATCCTCCTCAATGGACAACCTGTTGATGCAATGTCAACTATTGTTCATAACATGAAAGCATATCGCGTTGGGCGTGAACTAGTAGAGAAATTGAAGAAAGTCATAGACAGGTCTT
>JASCZI010272057.1:30250-47634 GCA_036250425.1 Stylosanthes scabra
TCCAATATCGACACTGATAACATGGTCTCCAAACAACAGTAGCAACTTGACTTTTTCACTATGCTTGCTCCAAGTTGCAACCTTAAAATGATAATAATAATTCAATTAAATTAAGTATAAAACACCATGCACAAACATACAAAAAATTTTCAGAATTTCGTCAACTTCCCTCAAAGAAGGAAAGCAAAAACACTCAGATAATAGCATTTACCTGATGCGCACGCTTGAATACTGCAATGTCGTGCCCATATGCAGCAATAGTGTATTCTTTGAAGGATGCAAGTGCAGTAATCTTCTTTGGCAGTTGAGGACCTTCATTAAAAATTACGTTTTTTTTTTTTTTTGTTTCATTTTAATTAAATAAGAAAGTTCAAACAAAACGAAAACTAGCGAGCTAAATGATTATCCCTCAACAAAAAAAAAAAAAAAGAAAGTGCAAATCAGTGCAGTAGTTATTACCAACTAGAACCAAATTGAGCTTCGCACACTGCAGAGAGCAAATTACAAATTAAAAGAAAATTAGAATGATATTAAAAAAAATTCAAAGAAAAACAAAAGAAATAGAAGGAAAAATGAAATTACGTTGAAAATCTGAAAGGCCTTTCCGACGCTGACAGTGACGAAAGTTTCGGTGCCGAGTCTCTGAACTGAAACAGGGACACCGCTTGTTATGCATCCAATGGCTCTGAAAGGTTCGAATATTCCCATTCCTCTTTCTTCTTCTTCTTCTTCTTCTTCTTCTTCCTTCTGTGAAATGAACACGGACTCTCTCTACCACTACCAATGGATCGTGCCGTGCTTAGCAGGGTTTAGGTTAGGGTTTTGAGTTCCGCCACACTTTGGAGTTTGGACATAAAAAACGCGCCGTTTCGTTTAATTGTTATTCTTTCAACGTGAAAAGAGTACACTAGACCGGGGCGTTTAGAGAAATTCAGAACAAATTTGGGGCGGAATCATAAATATAAGTCTTCTTCCCCCATAAAACTCTAATTTAGCCATGTTTTTAGTAATGGGCCAAAGTGGGCTGTGTTTGTGTTGGGGTTCAGCCCACCCAAGATAAAAAAAAAAGACACAAATTCCTCGCTGTTTTGTTAATCCAAATATTTTCTCAAAGTTTTCTGTGTTTCAATTTAGGGCAAAAGTAAAGCAACCAAGGAAGCATATGATTAGGGTATATGGATAAAGGTCAACGTAGAGTCAACCAAAATAAAGGCTCAAGAATAGGCATGCAAAGCAAGAAGGACGCTCCACTGTATAGTTACGTCATACATGCGCATGTACCTTTCGAAAGGCTGGGCGTATATTTCTCAATTCTCATCTTGAATACAACAAACACACAACATTCTGCAAAATAACTAACAAAATTAATAATTATTATCATTATTATTATTATTCTTATCATAATTATTGTAATTATTTTCGTGTTTAATCAAAGAACCATCTTCTTCTATTCTTAGTTCTCTCTTTCTTGTGTTTCAATCTTCTGTTCTTTCTTTGATCAAATTCTTCCCCCCAACCCAAGCTCTTTCTTGGCCCTAGCACATCCTCTTCTCTTTCTCTCTGTCTCTCCGACTCCGTCTCTCTGGATTTTAAATTAACGCCGAGCCCTTTCTCAAGGGCGTGCACGCTGCACCTCTCCTTGTGCGTGTGCCAACCCCTTCCACTATGGCACTCATCATCACCGGCCGCGGCCACCGCCGCAGCTGGCCATGTACAATCATCCTGAATATCCACCTTCTAGTCACCGTAGTCGCAGCCTCCGACACAGATCTCCTCCTTAAGTTCAAGGAGTCTCTTCAATTTAACGGCGATGCGTTATCGTCGTGGAACGCAACCACGCCTCCGTGTAACGGAGGAAAGCCGAATTGGCCTCACATCTTGTGCTATAACGGAAACACATGGGGGATCAAGCTCGAGAGGATGGGGATCAAGGGATCCATCGATATGGACTCCTTGAAAGGTCTACCATATCTTCGAACAATAAGTTTCATGCACAATAACTTGGAAGGATCATGGCCTGAACTCAATAGGTTGCCGGGATTGAAGGCGGTTTATCTTTCCGATAACCAATTCTCCGGCGAGATTCCGGGGGACGCGTTCGCCGGTATGCAATGGTTGAAGAAGATTTACTTGTCAAATAACAAGTTTAGTGGTCGTTTGCCGAGTTCCCTAACGACGATGCCCAGGCTTAGGGAGCTAAGGATGGAGGGAAATCAATTTAAGGGTACAATTCCAGAATTGCCCCCAACGTTGAGATCACTTTGCGTTGCTAATAATCAATTAGAAGGACAAATACCACGTAATTTAACCAAGTTTCCTCGTGCATCTTTTGCCCCCGGTAACATTCCTTTTCTTTTCTTTTTCTTTTATCCCAAATAAGTGGAGTGTATTGAAATATAAATTATAAATCAAAAAAAAATATGTAAAATAACGCATATATTTGTATATAAAATACGGAGACAACATATTATGACCAATAGGAAGCCAACACATAAGTAGTTAATTACGGATGATAACTCATAAATTTTGGATGATAATTTAATTTTGGATATATGAGCTACAAATAATAACTCATAAGTTTTGGATGATATCGCTCCCTAATGACTACCTAATGTTGGTTCCATAGCACTACTCTTAAAGGACATATGATGATTAATTTGATGATTGATTTATAGTTGTTATTAATTACTAAAACATAGATTTTTTTTCCTTTTTGTTTTCAATGTTCATCGATTTTAATTAGAATTATATTAAAAAAAATAAAAACAATGAAAATTATGAAAAAAATTTATCTAATTCTCCATTTTTTATATGTAAAATTAAATCTTACAAGTGAAAAATATTAAACTAAAAACACAAAATAATGTTTTACTTGTAAATCATGAGATATTAAGGAGAATTTAGGAAAATAAATATCTAAATATATTTATGATGAAATGAAGGTTTATGTTATTTACACATTAAAATCAATAATCAAAATTAATTAGTAGTGTATAATATACATTAAAATATAAAATATATATTAAAAATAATAAAATTACGTATATATCTATATATAAAATATATGATAAAATATATATCGATTGATTTTAGTTTATAAATAGAATAGTTGCGTACATACAACACCACTTGCATATTAATATAGTATCCCATTTTGTAACTGCGTGCATTTTTGTTCAAATGATTCAGTTAGTGTAAAGTTTAGAATGTAAGTGAATTAGATTATGCAAATTATTGATAATTGATGATGTATGTATCAGGTAACAAAAAGCTATGTGGATTCCCATTAAGGAACAGATGTGCATCGAACAAGACATCATTAGCGAGCGTACTCGTGCTTGCCATACTTGCTTTGTTGGCAATACTTTTGATTGCACTCTTCTTACTCTGCCTTCACAAAAAGAAGAAACAAAGAAAAGAAGAAGAA
This sequence comes from Stylosanthes scabra, assembly GCA_036250425.1. Classification (NCBI taxonomy): domain Eukaryota; kingdom Viridiplantae; phylum Streptophyta; class Magnoliopsida; order Fabales; family Fabaceae; genus Stylosanthes; species Stylosanthes scabra. Next base: position 33,678 of record JASCZI010272057.1, read on the forward strand.
GAAATAACACATCATCAACCACCAATAATAACAACAACAACATCAGCAGCAAGAGAACCAGAAACTTCGTTGACATTGGAGGCTCCATCAATACCCTCAACTCTCAACAAGAAAGTTGGAGATCTTTCTGAAGATGTCGATGGCGGTAGCGTCAGGTTTGTACCTGCCATTTTAATTAATTTTGACCAACATTTCTAATATGTTTGTGTTTACGTAATATTTATATGTATATTTATATTTGTACTCTACAAATGCATATGTTTGTATTTACGTAATATTTACCATTTATTCTTGTTATTAGAAAACGAAACTGACTATTTTTTTGGTAAGTCCAGGTCTTTAAGGTCAAATAACGGGTCTTCACGTGGATGCAAGAAAGCAGAGAGCTTGAGATTATCATTTGTGAAGTTGGAGGAAGGAAGAGAAGAGTTTGATATGCAAGATCTTTTGAAGGCCTCTGCTGAGATTCTTGGAAGTGGTCCTTATAGTTCTTCCTATAAGGCTTCTTTGTTATCTGGAACTAAAATGGTGGTTGTTAAAAGATACAAGCAGATGAACAATTGCAGTAAGGATGAATTTCAAGAACACATGAGAAGGATTGGGATGTTGACTCACCCTAATTTGCTTCCTTTGGTGGCTTACTACTTCAGAAAAGAAGAGAAGCTTTTGGTCACTGATTTTGTTGGTAATGGCAGCTTGTGTGTTCGCCTTCATGGTATGTTAGCTTCCTTCATTTCATATGTAGAAAATAAAATAAACTGCCATTTTTAATTATGAAAATTGTTAATTTGCCTGTCAATTTTAATCATAAAATATATAAATTAACTTTATATTAAAAAATTTGGTTAGTTCGACAAAATTATATAAAAAAAAGTTTGGTAGGTTATTAGACGATAATTTATCAAAACTAGTTCAATTTTTTTATTAAAAAAATAATAAAACAAAATTTTTCAGGACACCAAGCATTGGGGCTACCAAGCCTTAAATGGCCAACAAGATTAAAGATAGTGAAAGGAATATCAAGTGGTCTTGAGCATCTATACAAAGAGATGCCAAGCTTCATTGCACCACATGGCCATCTAAAATCATCAAATGTTCTTCTAAATGAAAGCTATGAACCAATCCTAACAGACTATGCTTTAGTGCCATTGATAAACCAAGAGCTAGCACCAGACATTATGGTAATTTACAAGTCACCAGAGTACTTGCAACAAGGCAGAGTGACAAAGAAATCTGATGTTTGGAGCCTTGGGATCTTGATCTTGGAGATCCTCACTGGGAAAATCCCATCAAATTTCTTGCAACAAGGGAAAGGGAGTGAGCTAAGCTTAGCAAATTGGGTTGATTCAATTGTTCCTGAAAAGTGGAGTAGTGAGGTTTTTGATAAACAAATGGGTGCAAGCAGAGAAAATGAGGTTGAGATTTCAAAGCTTTTGAGGATTGCTTTGGCTTGTTGTGAAGCTGATGTGAATAAGAGATTGGACATCAAAGAAGCTGTGGATAGAATCCAAGAGGTGAAGGAGAGTGGTGGAAACTGATGATGATCTTTGATCTTAATACAATAATAATAATGGCAGAGATTAATTAGGGAAAATTATTTGATCTTCAAAGCCTAAGTGAGATTAGATTATGATGATGATGAATTACAATTGGGTTTGAGAAAAAAAAGTGTGCTGGCATGAAAGAATTGGTTGGAAATTTGGAATTACAACTTTGCTTTGTTTGTGAGTGTGGGAAATATGCAAAATTATGATGAGCTACAGAGGACCTACTGCTAATTATTTAATGCCAGAGGGATGAGGTTGCAATTCAAGAGAAAGTCAGGATCAAATACTTTTAGTGAAGAGAAAGAAAAAGTTGAGTAATACTGATTCAAGTGCAAGAAAAAAAATTAGTCACCAGTCTAACATTTGTGATAGAAGAATTTTGTTTTTCTTGATTATTCTGTTAAAGAGAGAGTTTTTTTTTTTTTTTTTTTAAATTAAAAGTCTGTTGGGACTTAGGTTGCTATATTAGTTTACAGTTTACAGAGATATTAGTTGTATCTACATTTTAAAATTATAATCCCAATTTTTATCCACATGACCACATTTGTTTCTATCTGATTATACACACACCACTCTTTGGTCTTGAGTCTTGAACTTTTGTACGGTATTGATTAAGGAATTTTACATCAGAAATTGGATTATTCTAGTTGTATATCAAAATCAGCTATTAAAATTAATTTATCATGTATAATATTTATTAAAATATAAAATATGTGTATAGTTTAACTTATTTTTGTATGTATTTTATATTTCAATGCGTATTATATATCGGTGGCTAATTTTGGTGTACAAATAAAATTATTGTAAAGAATATAACAAGTCAATCAACTTGGGTTGGTCTACTTAGGGATGAGTAGGGTATGGGTAGTCCAATTACCCGATCAAAATCAAACCAATCCGATTATATCGATTTTATATTCGACGGGTAATCGGGTATAATTGGGATCAGATCCGAACCAACTCGACCATAATCGGTTCGGGTATTGATTTTGATGTCAAGATACCCAAACCAATCCAATTACCCAATTAGGTTTATATTAATTTAAAAAATAATAAAATATAATCATATATATATATATATATATATAATTTTATTATTCCTAACTGAAATTATTATATTTATAGTCACAAAAAAATTTATTATATTTATTAAAATATAAATTTGATAATATATTACTTTTTATTATTATTTATTATTGACATAAACAATTTTCTTATATTTTCTATTTTTTTCTAAAATTTTATTTTTAATCGGATATCCAATTATCCAAACCAACCCAACCCGGATTTAATCGGTTTGGTTTGGTTCGGATTCACTTACTAAAAATCTCAAATTCAAACCAACCCAAACTAATTAAAATTTAATTGGTTCGGTTCCTATTTTTCCCAAACCCGAACCAACTCAACCGATGCTCACCCGTAGGTCTAGTGGTCAGCTCACTAGTCTGCTTAAGCAAGTGTCGAGAATTCGAAACTCGCCTTATACATACAGCAACCCATTAACCAGCAATAGACCCTGAAATAGAGCTACGATCCGCAACAGATTAATCTTTGACCTATGCCGTTGGGCAACCAAAGAAATATAACAAGTCAATAGTGAGATATATTTGGATTAAGCTAAGAAGGAAAGATAATTATTATACTTTTTTTAATAATAAATAAAATATTTACTCTTTCGTCAATCTGCCATATATACTAAAATATCTTTCTAATAAAAAAAAATAATTTATAATAATTTTATGTGAACAAATAATTTTGGCCAATCAAGTTCAATCAAATTATTTATTTTTATGCTAAATAGAAGATTATTTTAATATAGAACTTTATTTGTATGCAATCTTTTATACTATTTGATACCGAAATAATATTCTATTTAGCACAGAAATAAATCACTTGGTTAAAATTGATTAGCTAAAATCACTTGTTCAAATAACAATAATTTGTCATTCAACTGATAGATTAATATAATTCTATTTGTACACCAAAATCAGCCACTAAAATCAGCCACTAGTATATAATACATATTGAAATACGAAATACACACTAAAATGAATTAAACTATACATGTATTTTATATTTCAACGTATATTATATATGGTGGCAAATTTTGATGGCTAAATTTAGTGTACATCTAGCATAACCCAATTATAATTTATACAAGAACGTCTAATAATTTTTCCTTTTTTTTCTCCTTCTATTGTACCTTTTATATAGAGGTATCATTTGCCGTTACCACAGTATATGTTAATGGGATATAATTCAGTTTAAATTTGAATTAATATACATTCATTGGTAACACATTTAGGCTGTGTTTGGAAGAGAGACTGAGACTGAGACTGAGAGATTAAGACTGGGGGGCTGAGACTGAGAGACTGAGGTTTGTGCATTGTATTTAGTTTAAAATTAATTAGAAATAGAGACTAAGAGATAGAGATTAAACTAAGTTGATGGAGCAGAAATAAAGGTTAGTATTGGAAACTGTAATGTTGATGGAGGATATTTGAGTAAAAAAATATTATTAAAGTTTCAGACTCAGTCCTCAGTCTCCCAATCCCTCCAATTTGGAGATACTGAAAATACTGAAATTCTGGGAACTGAGACTGAAATTTTAGTTTCAGTCTCTGTAAACTAAACACAATACTCAGTATCAATCTCCCAGTCTCAGTCCTAATATCAGAAACCAAACGCAACCTTAATCATTTAACGTTGGTTTTGATTCACATATTTCTTTAGTTGATAGTCCGCATTGTAATAACAAACAAGCAAATTAATTTTAAATTAAATAATTAAATAGTTTTTTATATGATACGGTTATTATTAGTAAAAGTTTATAAATCTTTTATTTTAATAAATACACAACAAATTGCCAAAGAGTTTAATTTTAATACACTGACGGTGTAAAACGTTTTATACAGTCATGCAACTACGTCCGTTTATTTGGATAATCAATCACGAGGTGGTTAGAAAAAAAATTATTTTTATTGATATGGGGTAATCTAATTGAATGCATGTGCAAAACTTTTTTTCACCATTAGTGTATTGAAATTAAATTCATTGTCAAATACATTAAAATATAATCTTTATATCTTTTTCGGTGAAAACCTTTTTAATTGGTAATTTTATCAAAGATATAAATTAATTTGATACTAGTTAAATACTTAAATATCGGATAAAGTTGACAAAATTACCCAAATTAAGTAATTTATTGGGTTCTTTTGTATCTTGTTAGAGTTTTCTCTTGTATTCGAATAGGGTTCTTTGTTTTTTTATAGTTTTTTTTTGTACCTCTGCTAGGGTTTTGTATTATGCTAAAATTTTAATATGCCCTTTTGGGTTTTAATGTGCTCTGCTAGGTTTCGAGAAGGAATTTTTATTTCCTTATTATTTTAATATACAGTCATTGATCATCGAATACAATTCAACTACTATGGTCGATTTTTCTGCTATTACGATGAAGAATATTAATCCTAATGCGAAGGAAGAAGAAACTTTCATAGTTTTGGATATTCTTCGAATCTTTGAAGTCGTTGTTAGAACCCTAAATTTGGTTCTCCGAAACTATGAACTTCATCCAAGAATACCACCAACATTATCATTCTTAACTTTTCTTTTCATTTTTGTATTTTCTCTCTTATAGTCATTTATATTATAATATTATAATTATGTGGAGTTTATATTTTTTTTTATCTTTTAATTGTTCAAGTTGAATCTATCCTCTTAGATATTATTTTATTTATTATTCTAATAGAATGAAATACGATTGCCTTTAACAAAAATAAAATAAAAGTAATTTTTGGTTCAACATTTTGGATACCTTTTTCAAACTATAGTCAAATATTTCATGAGTGTTGCGTTAATTTATAATTTTCATGATTAAAATTGCCCGTGTTCAAATTTTTTTATGAATAGAAATAACAGTTTATTATTATACTTTTCATATAAAATTCTATGTTTAGTACACATATATAATTCTACTTAGTTTTAATTGGTAAATATATACATACCCAAAAAAGAAAATTATATATATATATATATATATATATATATATATATATATATATATATATATATATAATTTTTTTAATAAATTATTGTCATTATAACACACATATATTTTGACTTTTGAGTTACATACAATTGTCAATATTTTAAGAAAATTTTGGTAAAGAAGAGTAATAACATGTATCTATAATTTAAAGTTATTATATTTAATTTAATATATAATATTATGTATTTAATTTAATAATAATTAATAAATAAAAATTAAAAAAAAATTACAACTACATATATCTGCCAAAATTTTCCCGGGTAATGGGCCGGGGCATGGCACAGCAAAAATACGTTTAATTACGTGGTTTACCACTTGTTGCCCACACACTACATACAGCTAATAAGCTACAACTAAAACTAAAAACCATAAATTTCTATTTATAATAATTAATTAATAACCATTACAGGAAAAAAGGTGATTTAATTTTGGGTCAAATTAATCATCACATAGAATAGTATTAACCTAATTGTGTTTCACCGAAAGTAGCTAAGGGTAGTATTAGTATACGTTGGTATGCCTTATAATTAAGCACTATATAATCTCATACAGTTATTCTAAAGCTTAATTATAGAAATCTAACAACAAAATGCAAGCTAATTAGTTTTTGAAAAAAAAAAAGATATCATCAAGATTTGTTGGCACCATTTTGCAACAACACTAACCATGTGTATGCACTAACATTATTTGTTATTGGAGCTTCCTTAACAAATTATTAAGTACTTGCTTGATATTTATAATAGAGAATTCAACAATTTTGTAATAGTAATTAGTTATTACCCTTTGAGATATAATAGTAATTCTTCAAAAGCCAAAGAGAAGAAGAACAAGAGAAAAAAAAAAAAAAAAAACCTTTTTTTAATTATTATTATTATTGAGGATATGTCTAACCTTATGATGATGATGAATCATGGAAAACGTGTTGTGGCTGTGGCAATTGAGAATAACAAAACAAGCCAAAGTGCTGCAAAATGGGCAGTGGATAATATTCTTCCAAGGGATCAAGATCTCTTACTAATCCATGTTAAGCAAAGATCATTATCAGATAATCGTCCACCATGTAAGTACTTTTTCTAAGGTTATGTTTTTAATTTAAGTTTTTAGGTGCTTGATTGACTTTTCATTTTGCCTTTGAAGCTATTGAACTATTGAATACTACAATGTCATAATTATTTCTGGGTGATAAATATTTGAACAGACATGCTAAAAGATGCCAATTTATTTCGTAGAAATAGTGTAAAAAATAATTAAAAGTTAATATAAGCTAAGAATTGCATTTTAGTTTTAAACAATTATTTAAAAAAATTTTGAACAACTTTTCATTTGTAATTGTTACATGAAAAATCATTTCTAAATGACAGTTTGTGGTTATTATTTTTTAGGCGAATCATCGTTTTTTTTCTTAAAAATCTTCAATATTTTGTTCAGATTGAGGGTTTGAAAATTGATTAGGAATTATTCGGCTAAATATAGCCCATAACTTCAGCTTGATGATGTTTTATAAACACAAACATATAACATTAATTAATTGATTACTATTATTAACTACTTTAATAATGGCGGTTATGATTGCAGTGAGAAGCTATGATATGAACGAAGATTCGGATATACCACTTGACAAAGAATCAAAGGAGCTTTTTGAGTCATTTCGAGTCTTTTGCAACAGAAAGAATGTTAGTTAGTTAGTTTCATCATTCACCAATACAAATTAAGGGTTGTTAATTAATAATTAGTTAAATTTGTTAACATTATATCTATTATTCACCAGGTACACTTCAAAGAAATTTTGTTGGAGGACACAGATATATCAAAGGCATTAATAGAAAGTGTCACCACATATTCCATTGAGCTTCTTGTTCTTGGGGCAGCATCAAGGGGTGGCCTTGCTAGGTTCGTCAAACACTAATTACTGATTAAAATGTTAATCACTTTAGAGAAAAAAAATTAATTATTTTTAAATTAAGATAATAGAATTCATACATAATAAAAATTATAAATTAAAAAATAATTAGAATATTTTTAATTAATAAAATATTTTTGGGAAACAGATTTAGGATGAGTGATATTCCAAGCACGGTGTCAAAAGCTGCACCAGCATTCTGCACCGTCTACATAATCTCCAAAGGGAAAATCTCATCCGTTAAAACTGCGACTGTATCACTTCCTCAAAAACCTGCGCCGCACAATAACAGTGTCCACTCTCCTCATCATGCTGATAGAGATAGACCACGCAACCTCACACTACCACGACATGGTTCCTAATTAAAATTTCAAGTTTTTAATTTTAATTAGATTATGTACCTATATGAAAATTAATTTTTTTTATTATTTATTTATTTACTTATCAACCGCAAAAATTTCATAATTTGTTTGTTTCCTTCTATGTATGAGTTGCAGTTGGAACTGGATACCAATCTCATGATTTTGATGATATATCAAGACAAGGTAATGCTTTTTTTAAATTTAGTCAATATCATCCAACAACTTAAATTGGATGTTCTGTTTCTAAAAAATACAAAATTGATTGATTGTTGACTGCTTTTTTTTTGATTACCCATAATTTTTCGTTAAAAATAAGAAATGGAAGTAGTGTTTATTGATTACAATAACAACAATTTCATAATTTGTTTGTTCTATGAATCAATTGCAACAGGATCATTTCCAGACAGACATGGATATTCACGCCGTGGTAGTCGTGATAGTGATGAAGTCATGTAAGTTATCCAAAAACATAGTAAAAATTTTGTATTGTGATAGAGTATATGATTAATGACTTAAAAAAAAAACCATGAATATAGAACACCATTCGAGGCAAAAGGAAGAACATACGCAACAAATAATGTACCTGAAGATTGTGACATATCATTTGTGGCGAGTGCAAAACCAAGTGTTGATAAGCTCTTCCCTTCATTGTATGCTGATGATGATTTTGATGGAAGCAGAACAAGATCTCCCCAAGCTTCATCAGGTTCTGGAGGAGCACAGAAATCTTTCATGTGTGATGACTACTCATACACCTCTCTATCAAACTCAACAGATAGCAATGTAAGTGTGCACTGCATAAATAACTCAGGCATGCACGTCAGTATAAAAGTAATTAATTTTTAAGCACATTACTTGAAAAGGGAATTAACCAACAAATCTATTTAAGTACTAAGTTTTCCTAAGATTAATGATTCCACAAGAAAAATAATCTAGTTTCTTATATCATATTATTGCATACAACAATAACCCTTACACTCTTTCATAATCTTTTTCTGTTATTTTGAAAGATTAGTTTAACAAAGTTGAATAACAAATCTCTAGGATGAAATGGAAGCTGAGGTGAGGAAGCTAAAGCTAGAGCTGAAGCAGACAATGGAAATGTATAGCTCGGCTCGCAAGGAAGCTCTAACAGCAAAGGAGAAGGTACTTTACAAATATGATTATAGTCTAAAGCAAACCTAATTACAACATTATAATACAATGAAATTTGTTAAACGGGACCAAATTACATTACACTGTCCTAAATGTGCAACAGGCATTGGAGCTTCAACGTTGGAAAATGGAAGAACAGAGGAAGATGGAAGACTTGCAAATGACCGAAGGAGCGGCATTGGCCACTCCGGGTAAGGAGAAAGAAAAGGATATGGATGCCATGAGGGTGGTAGAAGCAACTCAAAGGATGGCAGAGGTTGAAGCACAGAAAAAAATTAGTCCAGAGAAAAAACCTATGCCAGAAGCACAACAGATGAAGAGGGAACTAGAATCTCTAGGAGCTGGTGCCATGTACCGAAGGTACTCCATTGAGGAAATCGAGCAAGCGACACGAAATTTCTCAGGGGAATTCAAGGTCGGTGAAGGAGGCTATGGCCCTGTATACAAGGGTGAATTAGATCACACACCAGTTGCAATAAAAGTTTTGAGGCCAGATGCAACTCATGGAAGGGAACAATTTAACCGAGAGGTATGGAAACTAATAATATGGCTGGCAACTTCTTTTCATTTCAAAAGAAATCATGGTTTGAAACTAAGAAAAGTAAAAACCAAACTGAACACAGTGCGAATTGAAACTCACATTTCTCAATTTGGTTTATGCAGGTTGAAGTGTTGACTTGTATAAGGCATCCAAACATGGTTCTCCTCCTTGGAGCATGTCCAGAGTATGGTTGCCTAGTGTATGAATACATGGCTAATGGGAGCTTGGACGATTGCCTCTTCCGACGAGGGAAGTTACCGGCTCTTCCTTGGCAGCTAAGGTTCCAAATTGCTGCAGAGATAGCCACAGGCCTTCTATTCCTTCACCAGACAAAGCCAGAGCCACTTGTACACCGCGACTTGAAACCAGGAAACATTTTGCTAGACCGGAACTTCGTGAGCAAGATCAGTGATGTTGGGTTAGCCAGGCTTGTCCCACCTTCAGTTGCAGATGCCGTGACTCAGTATCGCTTGACATCTACTGCCGGAACATTCTGTTACATTGACCCTGAGTACCAACAGACTGGCATGCTTGGTATCAAGTCTGATATTTACTCGCTTGGGATCATGCTTCTCCAAATTGTGACAGCTAGGTCACCAATGGGTTTGGCTCATCATGTTAAGAGGGCGATTGCGAAGGGAACTTTGGAAGAGGTGCTTGATCCAGCTGTTCCTGACTGGCCAATGGAGCAGACCTTGCATTTCACCAAACTCGCCTTGAAATGTGCCGAAATGATGAGAAAAGATAGACCTGATCTTGGGAAAGTTGTGTTACCTGAGCTCAATAAACTAAGGACATTAGCTGAAGAAAACATGCCTCCTATGATGATATTTGGAAGAGCCTTCTCTTCGGTACCACCACAATGTAAATGACAATGAGCCAAATTCACCAATCTTAAACTTGTTTAGTTTTGTTTAGAGAACTTAAGGAATGTATCAAGAATGTGTATATAAAAATTATTCTAATCATTTAATGTGTACTTCAGAATTTCAATAGCGATTGAGAATGGCACCATGGATTTTCCCAATATATTTGTTAAGATTCTAGGCCATTCTTTGGATAGGCATATGTACTTTTAACATCTCAAAATCCCGTAACAGTTTTTCCACAATCTGAGTTTCACCATAGGATTCTACTCTCAGCTTCTCATTTTTCTTCTTGATATGAAAAGTTACTAATTTCTTTTTACAAGTTACCAAATGTATAAAGAAAGAGAGAAATAGAAACAAATGACATTATTCCCACTCATTTATTTTCCTCTCCAGTGTCAGTTTCTCTCTGTCAACTTTAATTTCTGTTTCTGTTATGAGAAGTTACCAACTTTCATCCCTAAATTACCAACAGTAGCTGAAGCTTGAAGCTCACAAAATTGAAGATGGTTTACATAAAATCTCTCTCTCTCTCCCTTTCCATGAAAAACACATTATAAATGCTTTATATCAAGATTGAAAGAAAATCAGAGAAGATATATCTATGCCATTGGGTATGATAATATATGCATTCCATCAACTATTCAACATCATTTGTAAAATGAAAAGACCAAAACTTCAATTTGCAAATAAAATCGCTTGTCAAATTTCTTGAGTGCTCAATGAACCTAAAATCCTAAGAATTCACATGAGTTCTTTGCAGTTAGATAATTTTACATTTCGAAGCTTTCCTCTTTTGTTTAGGTAAGTTACTTCATGCCAAAATTTACTTTTAACCAATTTCATCCAAAACGAAAATACATGAAAACCTAACCCGAAAAATGTAGATTAGTTGATATTGATCACACACATAATCGGCTTAAAAATCAAAGGAAGATGAAGTGGGTTCCACTAATCACAAAAATAATAATAAAAAATAAAGCCTAAAAGAGACCCACAAAGCCTGATTCTTGTGCAGAGGAAGAAAACAATTCATCAATAATGCATGGAAGATGAAATAATAAGCATTAATTTCTATTTCATTATGGCTTTCACCAATCAAATACAAAGCATCTAATTATGAATGAAAAGTATGCATAGAGTTCTGCCATATACAAGTCCATGAAAATCAAAATACTGACTTATGAAAATATGATAAAGTGCTCAAATACTCAAGTTGCCCGTGCTGTAATAACAGTCACAGTTTTGGTATATAATACATGTTCTTCAACAGACCATATTAATTTATTTACTATTTTTAATATTAAACTACTCTTTTAATCCCAATAATTTAGTTTAATTCACAATTGGTTTCAACAATTCTAAAAAATAGGTTCAGGATTGGCTTCTGAAAATAGTTTTTTTTTTTCACATTTTTTAAAAATAATTTTACTAGAAACTTCTTTTAAAAAAAAAGCACTTTTATTAAACAAGTTTAAGTTTAATTTGTCTGTAAGCATAATAGTTTTTTCCTTAAAAACAAAAAGCTATGAAAAATTCTAAGTTTAAAAATGAGTGAAGTTATTACAGTTGTGAGTGACAATATTGCTCCTAGAATAAAATTGATCTGCTTTTTTGACCTGGCAAGTAGCTTAAGTGATTCACACAAAAATTTGAGATCAACATGTAGAATCAGGATATTTTGGCATCTTTTGTGACATGTAAAGCTGTGTTGAGGAGTTAAGGACACGTAGCACCTTATATATATTTTCCATTATAATTCTATAATAATAACACTGGTTGTATCTATCATATAATTTCCTACATTATGGCATATTTATTTCAGGATATTCCCTCTCCCTGACTAGCTTTAGCTCCAGGTCCTTCTTCTGAACCTGTTTGTTTCAATTCCAAATGTTATCATTTCTCCCTCTAGACATTCTTTTTCCATGTCTTTGAAAGACATGACAAAAGGAAGAGAGAAGACAATCATTGAAAAACATTTAGTGACATTTTGGATGGATAATTCTAATTCTAATTCCAAATCAACCAAACAACAAAAGAATAGGAATAGGAATAGGAATAGGAATAGGATGATGATGTTAGAAGGAGGGGTTGTTGGGTTAGGCATAGTTGCAGCCATGAGTATCACAAAGAATAACAACTCCATTTCCACTCATAATACTGATATTGTGTCCTCTGCTAAGGCTGCTGCTGCTAACTTTAGGGGTATCAATACCAAAACCAGTGGCCTTTTCTTTGCTTCCACCTTCAATAAGATTGGAAGCCATTTTGTGTCTCCCAGTTCTTACTTTCTCAATTACTGCAATCTTTGCAACAAGCATCTTCACGGGGTCGACATCTTCATGTACAGGTACTAACATCAGATTAACAGTATTTTGTTGCTTATTAAAATTTAATTTCATTTCCCCATTCATCAAGTATTGACCATGAAATTTCAGGTTTATGGTTTTGTTACTTAATGTTACTGAATATCTGGATTTTTATTATGTTTCCTTCTGCTTAAGTTTGTTTTTATTGTTAACTTTTGTCACATTAACTTTTGTCACATCTCAGTGTCCCATATAATATTATGCTTGAATGAAACCACGGACTTGTGGAAGCATAGTTGTTGGTTTGGTATGTAGAATTATGATTATGCCATGTATTTACATGTTTAAAGCTATGGCAGAAGTTTACAATATAACCATTCTGTCATCAAGTATAATTAAAGTAAATTTTCAAATCTCTCACCAATTGCCATTAGATGTTTTAGCTTTAGTTTTTCTTCCCTTTACTTCTTTAAGAAAATTCATAAATCATTAGCGATCACTTGCTCAAGATTAGACTCCTGTGATTGAAAGGTATAGTGTTTGTCCCAACTGTATGTTGAAGTTTATTTTTTTATTTTTTGATAAACAATAGGGTATGAAGGCCTTTTATGATTCCCTTATTACTGTTCTAAATTATTCTAAATATAGAAGTAGATGCTGCAGTTTTTAGGACAATGTAACCCTCCGAATGGAATTCTTCAGTGAGGCGTTGATGTACTGATCAAGCTTAGCCATTAGTTTCTTCTCCAACCTTGTTGGGACCAATTAAAGAAAAATCTTCTAAAAGTTAACACTTGCCTTCCATATTCTCCAGATTCACATAGTGTGGTCCCCCACCCACCCTAGCAAAAAAAAGGACAATGGAATGTCCACCAATGGTTTTACCTACTTTGCAAAGGGCTCTTTTATGTCAAATTTTTTATATGAAAATTTTACATCAAGTTATTAATATAGAAATTTTTTTACTGACATCTACAAAATCTTCTCATGTATCCCTATTTAAGGCAAGGCCCACCCTTCTAATGAATGGCATCTTCTAATTTTCTCTGCCACATGGAAACATATTCTCCCCTTATGGAGTGGTAAACTAAGATCTGACTTTCTCACTTATTAATTCTTGTCCATATTATGCATTGCAGAGGGGAGAGGGCATTTTGTAGTGTAGAATGCCGAGAGACACACATCAGAAACGATGATTATTACCAAGAGAAGTGCTTGCCTGG
>JASCZI010272057.1:47775-58839 GCA_036250425.1 Stylosanthes scabra
TTATGGCGGTGATGACGGTGATGATGAACATTATGAAGATGTCCTTATTTCCTGCAATTATATACATGTCGTATAGCAAGAGGGAAAAGTAGAAAAGTATCCAGAATATTTTTTGACCTGTGAATTTTTTAGGATATGAGATAATACTCGTGCACATTACTAGATTCTGTCTTTTGGGATGTAAGCTGGGTAAATTACAATATCTCTACTAAGGTTATATGACGCCTCTTAATTTGTCAAGTATACACTTCTTGTAGGAGAGGTTAGTATCATACTTATAAGTTATTACCATATTTTATATAATACAAAGATACAATGTCATATAACATTATAACAGAACCTAAATCTCAATGAGAAGTTGTGTTAATCATACAACTACATAAAAAATAATTCACCCTATCATTTTTAAGCAGTTTAGGTAAACAAAAACTTAGAATCTTTACCAATCACAACACAATACACGCACTTTCTTGAATCAGTATTTGATATTAGCAATAGAACCAAACAAGAAATTATTTGGTTTTTACAATGCATCGAGAACAAAGACAATAGTGCCAAGCTAATTATCAAAATTTCATTGGCACTTATAAAATAAATGCAGACAATGTGATTAAAACAAAGCCAGCCATTCTTGATGATATCACAAGTGTCATATCATATCCATCATGTATTAACGCCAGCTAATTCCTTAGCCGTGAAAGACCGTACCATCTTCAAAGGAGGCTGCATACATAAAGGACAGTAATTAATTAACAAAATTAGAATATTCATTATCAACATAAGCTACTACATACTCAGGGCAAAAGGCAAAAATTAAAGAACTTCCGCATAGAAGTTTGGTTATCAACTAGAATAACAAAGTCTCTATTGATGAATTGCAAAAGTAGATGTGATATTTGAGATACCTCTAAATCCCTCCAACTCCCCAAGACTCTAATTCAAATGACTAGACAACCTTCCTTTAGTCTACCCCATCACTTCTACTCGTCCAACCAATTCGATCTCACTATTCTTAACTAACTCTTACTATATACTAGGTGGGTCCAACCAGATGGGTACTACATAGGCATGTTAGTGCCTATTAATCCACCTGTTTATGAGTAAGTACTTCATCCTTCTATTAAAAGATCTTCGGTTCAAGTCTCAGGAAAAAGAAAATGGTTTTTCATGTTATAATTTATAAATATATGGGAAGGATATTTCAGGAAAGGAAATTTCTATATCAAACCCACTCAACCCCCTTTATATAAAAGTAGAAGTAGATATACATGCATGGTTAAGAACAAAGTAGAAACTCCCAGTACGTCAATCTATTCTTACATCAATATAGGCTTTATGGGACTAACCTTTTTCTATCTTCTCACTTCTATATTGTAGTTGCAAAGAATATATGAATCAAATGATTTGGTTATCTTAAACAAGTAAGTAATAAGAAACACCCTCTTGTAGGTAACTTCCCACAAATTTTGACACATCAAAAGTATAAAGTTTGATGTAAATCCTTAAAACCGTAGCTAAGAATGTAAAAATTATCAGTTCTATATTAGAATGTCACCATTGCCAACTCCTCTTCATGCTTTGGAATAAAAGCAGTATCAACTTTGCCATTTTTGAAATCCTGCAACACATTCAGAGATTACGTATTATTCATTTAACCAATTGCCACCAGCAAAAATTTCCAAAGGCTACAGGTACTGAAATACATAAAAAGTGCACCCACATCTATGTCAAGGATAAGTTTGTGGTAATCAATTGTTGTAGGAACGCCTGCAATAAGAATGTAATTGTTAATTAAATCACAGAAAATGGAGGGTTTATAACAGTTTTTCTCTTTGCAAAAACACAGTCAATAAGATGTGCAACAGAAAGTGGCTTTTGACTCTCTTTCGTTCTCTCCTTGTTTCAGGCATGCAATTGGCTTACACCAAATATAGATAACCGATTGAATAAATAACAACAAAAATGCACGTACTTTTACCTGTGATAATTGTGTCTTCAAGTGCCCTTTTCATACGTTCAATTGCCTTTTCTCTTGTTGGAGCCCAAACAATAAGCTACAGACGTTCACAAATAAAAAAATGAGTAGTAGTTTCAAAGAAAATGAACATATCAAACAGATAGCTAGGCATATTAAGGCCAAATCCTCATCATTGCAGCCCATCAATCAGCAATTAAGGAATGTCATAATATCAAGAAATTTTGCATTTGGAAATATATAAAGATCGTGCAACTCTGAAATTTGAATACTTCGCTCTATGTTGAGGAAACAAAGATTATGATATGTTATAAAATTTGATGATCATTCTACGTCTTGTCCATTTGAATTTCTAGCTTACAAAATAAATCAGAGGCACAACTTTCCAGGAAGGATGACATCGGTTATACATAAAAGGGACATGGTGGCACACCTTTCCAAGAAGGGAGTCATAGCTTGGAGGAACCACATAATCAGGATAAACATGGCTATCCATTCTAACAAATGGACCACCAGATGGCAAGTATGCTGTTATTCTACCTGTTGTTGGAACAGTGAAAATTCCTCAGTTTTAATCAAACATAAACAAAAACAATAAAATGCAACTGATAACATTCAATAGTGATCAGGCAGAATTTCAATTCATATGAGAGAAACTGATTTAGCTGAAAACCCAACAGTGCATGTAGCTGTTGGGATATATGCAAATAATTCATATGAGGAAGTTCATATTAAAATCTTATATGTTTGTTCACATATATACACTGTTAAATCAAGATACCTGGCCCTGGTCTAAAGCCCTTGAAAGCATCCTCTGCATTGATACGGCATTCAATAGAATGTCCCCTGAGCACAATATCTTCCTGTAGGGCAAAACTACAATAAGAACGAGACTTATATGAATCACAAGAAAAAAATATCTCTTTTCATACCTGTTTGTATCGAAGTTTTTCTCCCATAGCTACACGAATTTGCTCTTCTATCAAATCAACAGAAGAAATCATTTCTGTCACAGGATGTTCAACCTAATACCAGTCACCAAAAATATACCAAGAATCTATCAGAAGTGCTAAAAATTTAGAACACCCTAAATATTTATCAGAACAAGTGTATTAAAAATTGGCTTCAACCTGGATACGAGTGTTCATCTCCATGAAGTAAAAAGAACCTCTTTCGTCCAAAAGGAACTCAACCGTTCCAACACCTATGTAACCTATAGATGCAGCTGCAGCAACTGCTGCATCACCCATTGCCTTACGCAACTCTGGGGTCAATGCAGGAGAAGGTGCTTCTTCCAACAGTTTCTGATTACGCCTCTATGATAAGTCAAACAGAACTAAGTAAGTAGGACTCTTGGAGCAGAGATTACAACTGATAAGGGCATAAATAATCAGATAGCCTTTATTTGCATATTTCTATCTCACTTGGTAATCTGTTTAGCATTGAAACTACTAAGCAAATTAATCGTATGTATTCTTCCTCTATTTTCTCATATTCATTTAAATCTATTAATTGTTTTCAAGCAATACCAGATTAGATGTCCAACAGCCTATCAGAACTTTGAAATTAGGAATCAAAATGATAACGAGTTGTTTTTTGTGAATAGTACCGAAAAATATATCAATTGAAAATGAAAATAGAAAACTAACCATATAGCCCCAGCATTTTTTGGCTTTCATATGTTGAAAACAAGTTAAAAGCCTTTTTTATAATTTTTTTTTTTTAAAAAAAAGAAGGGGAATAAAGAAAAAGAAAAGATTTGACCGAATACAATAGAGGAATTAGCTAAGGCTCGTAGTACCTGGATGCTGCAATCACGTTCTCCAAAGTGAACTACATTGCCATATTTATCAGCAAGAACCTGCAAAGCCAGGAAGCAGAGGGGTGAATTAAAAATAAAAAATTGGGCAAACTGAATGCAGGTTCTGGAAATGGAAATATGGATAATTTAAATACATAATATTATAGATAGAAGCATGTAATCAAATGTTTAAAAATGATAGAAGTATGAAACTGAAAATGCTTGAATAAGAGTTAGCAATTCAATATTTCAACCAATTAATTTCCAAATCAGGATTCTGAACATAAAGGTATTGAACATAAACCAAATTACCCAAAAGTAATTCGAAATTTAATGAACCAATAACAAGACTGTCCAATTTGTCAAACCCCAGTGCATTATTGATATGAGCAAACAGAACAATATTAGAGCTCAGTTTTCATTTCAGAGCCTTTGCAAGGATAAGGAGAAAAGTATTTGATGCAAGAGATCAAGTATTGCAGAACCTAATATGCAAAAGACACAAGAAATCCCAACTTGAACATTTCCACCAGATCAACAATCTCAATAAATCAAATTCCCTCACTGTTCTTCTAGAGGCTCTAGTTAAATTATAAAGTTCCCTTAGGCGAAAAAGGATAACATTACCTGGAACTCAATGTGCCTTGGGTTTTGGACATACTTTTCCAAATAAACTCCATCATTGCCAAATGCAGCAGCAGCTTCACTCTTAGCTTGCTGCAAACAAATTAATGATAATTTTTCACCACAATTGACCATTTGCATGTGGTATTATTGTAATGGCTAATGAAATACAGATTGTTAAGTTGGAGTATAAATAATAAACAAACTCTGTTTCAACAGATACCTGTAACAATTTTACAAATTCATCTGGTTCTTTAGCAAGGCGCATGCCACGCCCTCCACCTCCAGCTGTTGCCTAAAATAAAAATATGTGTGTCAATTAATGTAACTCAGCCTATGTTTTACATAGCCGGTCCCAAGCCCGGATAAACGAGGAGGGTTGTTTGGCTTGCGACAACCAACGTAAAACAGTGTCGCATCCCATACATGGCCACGGCGCAATGACGTCTTTGGAACCATGTATGGTTGTGTTAGGCCTGCGACAGCCAACGTAAAACTATGTCGCATCTCAATGCATGGACATGACGCAATGACGTCTTTGATCCATGTAGCCGACCCCACCTAGTGGGAAAAAGGCTTAGCTGATGATGATGATGATGTGTGTCAATTAATGTAATTAATTCTATGTACTCCATTTTCTTCAGCAGCTCTAGACAATTTTAAATTCCAACACTGCATTTCCACAACACTTATAGATCGTTGATCACCATAAAAATCAGTTCCAAATGAGACTCCGTTGTGTATTACTCATGTACATATGCATATAGAGTGAGCATTTCAAATGTGTCATCCTGGAACGCTAGAGGCCCATTCAAATGTGCACGTTAGAAACACAGAATAATAAGGTTATAGTCATATACCTTGATCATTACAGGGTAACCAATCTCTTGTGCCAGCCTGATAGCTTCCTCTGTGGACTGTAACAGTACTTATTTCCATTAAATCCATGCATGGAATCAGAATTTGCCTCCAACTTCCAACATAGAAGGCATATGAAGCTTTTAACAAATCAAAGTCAAGTATGATACCTGTAACAGTCCATCACTTCCTGGAACCGTAGGAACACCTGCTTTCTTCATTGTGTCTCTGGCAGTTGATTTGTCTCCCATAACCCGAATACTGTCAGGCTGAAAGTCTCAAAGTAAATATTTCAGTTCAACCAAAATAAGGAAGAAAAATCCTACACACTCCAATACTCCATAGTCCACACCACATGCACTCACATTAGGCCCAATAAAATTGATTCCATGCTCTCTGCACATCTCAACAAACAGTGCATTCTCAGCAAGGAAACCATACCCAGGATGCAACATTGTGCATCCTCGGCTAATAGCAGCAGATAGAACATTTGGAATCAATAGGTACCTGCACAAACACATGAACACTACATTATAGAGGCACTACCATTTAGTGCAAAGTCGATTTCACAAAATAATATACAATACAAGTATGTGGAAATCAAGTGTGAAAACCACACGAAGCAGCTCCGGACAAGCTTCACTCTTGGTAAACAAAACTACAAAGTCAGTGTCCTATTATTTATCATTTTCCATATTACATAGAGGTAAGAAAAACATGATAATGCATATTTTTGTCCTACAAAAAATCTATTAGATTCTAATTAATTTAATTTACTTGAACATGAGACCTTACTAATTGGTGTCAAACCACTTCTCCTCTACCTAAGATCAGAATCTACTTTCAAATCAATAGAAATGACTCGAACTTTAGACCTTACTAATAATCTACTCTCAAATCAACAGAAATGGAGCAATATCAAACTTTAAACATTAAAACTCTCTGAAAAAGTAAAAACTAGAAGTTCTTTCAGCACAAGTTGCATCCATTACGGAAAATCAATTCAAACATGAAAGCAAAACTTAGAGCAACGAGGCACAAAACTCACGATTGACTGCTAGGCGCTTCACCGATGCAAACAGCTTCATCAGCGAGCTTGACATGAAGCGCGTCCTTATCAATGGTCGAGTACACAGCCACGCACGGAATCCCCAACTCATGAGCGGTTCTGATGACTCGCACCGCGATCTCGCCTCTGTTGGCCACCAGGATCTTCTCCGTCTGACACGTGGCACCGAGAGCACCACCAGCACGTGCCTCCCTGGTCTTCGTCACGTGACTGTACCTCTGCCTCGGAAATCTCAGCTTCTTGTTCCCCGCTACGAAGCTGCATTGGGAGCTCTTGATGTCGTTCTCCACCGCGAACAGACCCTGCGTCACGTGAATTCAAAAAATAAGAAAACCGTTTCGCGGTTAGTTACATCGGAAACAGAAATCAGTTACGGGTAACGGTAACGGCAACTGTTAACGGAATGAGTTACCGGGGAATGAGAATGTAGGGGAGGAGAGGTAACGGAGTTGAGCGCAGCCATTATGCTACTCTCCATGTTGTGTGTGTGTTTTGTATTCTAATTGTAACTGAATCTGCCTATGATTGTGCTTTTTGAAGGGTTAGCGAATGGGGATTTTGTCGATGAAAACGATGATGTTTTCTTTCTTCTGCTTGATTGAAAGCTCCGCCAATGTGGTTGAGTTATTGGTGCTTGGATTTGGACTTTTGCTGCACTCACCCTTCTCTCGTGTTTCTTCACTATACCCGTTTAGATTTCATCGCAACCGTTCATCGTCTTTTAAGTTCAGCTGAATCAGACGGACCACATGCATCCAAAATGGCTGCTTCGCGAGATTGTAGGGACTAGAAATATCTAAACTCTATGTTCTTATTTATTTATGTTACAGACTATGCTATGTTATGTTGCAGACAAATTATAGTAAACCAAGGTTGGTCGAGGACTTAGGGCAATTAAGTAAATGCAGTGAAGTAACAGTAGTAAATTCGAATTTTATCTTATGCATTCAAAAATTCTTACATGTTTCAATCTAGGAAAAATTAATCCATAAACTGCCGCAGACGATAGAACGTTGTGACAAAAATAAATAAAATTAATTATAGCAAATTTGAGCCTGTCAATTTTTATTTTTGTTAACTTGAGCCTGTCAATTTTGAAGTAAAAAGCCTTTAAACTCTAAAGTGAAAGATGGGTAAAAATTAAAAAAAAAATGTAATAATATTTTATTTTATAGTTTATATCATCTGTGATTTTACTATTTTAATTTACAAGTGATTATACTTTTTTTGTATTTTATTAGTTTATTTCATTTAAGAATCATACGGAATCAACATTAGGGAGCCAATAATTTCAATAACAGTTATCATCCGAAATAGAATACAATTATCATCCGTAACCTTAAATTCTCACCAACACAATTATCATTCGAAACAGATTCAACTTATCATTAAAAACAGAATACAACATCACCACTGTCACCAACAACATCACCACCACCACAACAACAAGCACCACCATCTCACTATCACAATCGCAACACGACCGCAAGAAGTAGAAGAAGAAGAAGAAGAGGCAACGGCTTAAGCCATAGCAAACCGGCCTCACCCTTACACGTGGAGATGACTCCCGTTGCTGCTCCTTCCATGTGGTAGAGGACCCGAAAGCGGAAAAGGAAGATGGAAACGGCGCTCCTGAACTTCACAATTCCCTTCTAAAACTTTCGATCCATCACCGTCGCCGCCAACAAGTGTCGCGTCGGATCGGAACCACACGATCTGCACAAATATTGCTGTCAGTGACGTCGCGGAACTCGATGTTGTCAGAGAGCAGCGACGGCGCTGTGACGGTTGAAGATCTAGTGGTGGCGACACCGCGACACGGAACGTGAGGAGGATGCCGTAACGGCGGCGATGGCGTTAGGTGAAAGTAGGCCTGGCAATGGGTAGGGTAGGGTAGGGTTTAGTCCCAACCCGAACTCTACCTGCCCCTAACTCTACCTGCGCGTTGATATTTTATTTATAATTCAACCCTGCCTACCCACAGGTTGAGAACCTCGCAACCCTAACCCTATCCGCACTCAACCCACGCGTATCCAACCCTACTCGCAGGTTGCGACTGGTGAGGTCGTGACGTGATCGGAAGCACGGTGACGAGAGAGTTGCGACAGCGCGATGCGAAGGTGACGAGAGGGTCGCGACAGTGAGGTTTCGACAGCTGTTTCAATGCTTAAGACTTGGAAGATAACGAGAGAGTATGAGGTTCTTAATATTCTTTGAGTGTTTGAGAGTCAGAGAGATTAGGGCTGCCGTAGCAGAGTGTGGAATGAGAGGTTTAATTTAGAAATTAGGGTTTGTAAAATTTTCATATTTATAAATGTAAGTAAATGGAAGAGGCTTTTACATATTCAATGTATAAAAATTACAAATTAAAGTCATAGCTGAGTGGTTAAGCCTTTTTTGTATAACTAAGAGGTATTCTATCCACAGCACTAACATTTTTAAAAATTATGTATTATAAATAGGGGTGCGGGTGGGGTTGAGCCTAAACCCTAACCCTACCCGCAAGCAAGCTTGCATCAACCTCAATCCGCTCCGTTACGAGTAGGGTTGGCAACCCGATCCGAACGGATGGGGTAGGGTTGGGTTGAGCCTAAACCCTAATCCTATCCTATCCGCAAACAAACTCATTCCGCTCTCAACCCACTATGTTACAGGTAGGGCTGGATACCGGCGGATAAGATTAGTGCTACCACCCCTAGGTGAAGGTGCAAGGGAGCACTAGTTTTTCTTGACTGATGTTACGTTGGAAGAAGAGGCAGCGTGGGTGGCGGTGGCGTGGGAGAGAAAAGAGGGCTAGGGCTTTGGGTTCCACTGCTTAATTTTGAGCTCCAAAAAATTTCTCTTCATTTAAATGGGATTTTTTTTGGGTGACTTTTTGTTTTTTTTTGTGACTTCATTTAGATAAGTTTAGTTTAATCCAATTTTAGATGTCTCAAGTCAAGCAAGCGCTGAAGCACATAACTTACTTTCCTAGAATAAATCAATCACTCACTTTGTAGTTTGTAGCTCCCCCTTAACATTTTTTGGAAAGTAAAAACGAAACATAATAAGTTGTAATTAACTATATTGCACATTATTTGCACAGCCAATAAAGCTCCGTCAATTCCTAAAACTCGGTTCCAAGTATTCATTTAAGCTTACAACAAAATGAAGTTTCTCTACCTCTTTGCTATCAAGCTATGGTGTCCAAATGGATCCAGAGTCTTAGGCAAAATAGTTGCCTAAAATGTTATATTAAAAGAAAGTCAGAATGTCCTCTAAACGACAGAGCAAACCTATAAATTTATACACTCAAAATTATGGAGTAATATATTAAACATTTGGTTTAAACCTTTTCTTTCTACAATACACTTGATTAAACATTTCTAACTGTGCCCAGAACAATTATGTTCAATATTATAACAACAGATCATCATATCTATGGCTTCATACACAGCAAACTTCCCCAGGGTGCAGCACATATTGAATACAGTACCAGTTTTTACACCTTGGTTGAAGTTGATGCATTAGCAGAAGTTAGTTCTCCACCTTAGTTTTGCTCTTCAAATTGCATGCGCGCAGCAGCGCCAAAATTACTCTTCTGAACTGCAAAAGATCATTTTTAAGTCCTGATGAAGGACACAAACGTCCGCAATGGCATAATAACCGCCTTTGGGACAATAAGTTATGTCTCCTAGATAAAAGCCAAGTTACCAGGGGAGAATAGTTAGCATTACTTGACAACATTCAAGTATTTCCACCATCAGAACTGCTACAAGCTTGATTTGGAAGGTTAGCATTGCCAAAATCTCCATCCAAGCTCATCTGTTGTACCTCTTGGGGAGAAAGAATCTTGATACAGCGAACACAGTTAACGAACTCCCTGAAACATCACGAAACATAAAACTAAGCTATAAAAGATTCTGGAAATTACAGTATAAAGTTAAACATTCAGGAATAACTAGAAAATACAAGATGCACATTTAACCCAATTTTTTTTTAAAAAAAAAAATGTGTGTTTTGTCCTAATTTTCATGTTGTTAACATCTTGAAGAAAATGAAAAATCAGACAGCAGTAGAGTTAGTTGTTAATAATTATATGGTGTCATACATTCGATATTTTCCCAAAGAGGGAGATGCATCTACCCTAGGAACAAAAATTATTCTTGACATTTTCTAGCCAGCTAGGAACATGCACAAAGACAGCCAAGGACAATAAAATTATATACTTACTCCCAAGGGTCGTCTCCCACTAGTAGAACATCATTTTCATGATCTACGTAGACAAGCTTCCAGCCTATCCTATGTCGATCCTCCAACTGGCCCTCTATGCCAAATCTGCGAGCTAGATCATGTTTAAGCTCCTCATAATTTGAATAACGGGTGATGTCTATGGACCTTCCAACAGCTCCTCGTTTATAAACCTACAAGGATACAATTTACATAGAGCTGATTTAGAGTAGGATAATTTATTATACAGGCACATGAAGATGCACATGACCACCATCTAGACAGAACGGAAACATATTTAAATATATACCTTGGTATATGTCCTCATACGCTGAAACTGTGGTGCTGGCAATGGTGGCGGCGCTGGTGGTGCAGCCCATCCGCCCCTATTCAAGAAGCTACTATCATCTATTGTTGAATCAATAGAATTAAAGGTCATGTCAGGGACTCCAAATGTTTGTGAGACCATTGAAGATGAAAGTTCCTGCTGAGCATCTCTGTTATTTTCATAGTTCCCAAGCATGCCTC
>JASCZI010272058.1:9356-21241 GCA_036250425.1 Stylosanthes scabra
CTCTTCTCTAATACCATATTCATCTTCACATATTCTCCATTCATCGTCAATCACTGTCCATAGACCATGTGGTTGCTCATGTGAAGCCCTCAACATAAATAGAAATTCCTTTGCATGGCTGCCCAAGTCATTCCCTAATGGAAACCCTTTCATGACAGATTCTGTAAATATCATATTCCATATATAGACGGGCCTAGTAGTAAACTCACTCACAAAATTACCCTTCATTCCCTTCAATTATACAACATCCATAATTTCATAACTCTCCCCGTCTCAATCATGTGTACCAAAGTTCTGTATTTTTTTCTTTCATGGTGAATTGGATTTTCCTTGTGTTTGTGGTCAGAAAATGTCCCATCAAACACAAAAGTCGTTGCATTATTATTATTATCCATCATATCAATTTTGCTTATTACTCTCCTTAAGCCACTGATTAAGTTCTAGAATATTGGTTAATTAATAAAACCCTAATTACATACACAAATTGAGAAGTCTCTTAATTTAGACTAAGGTGGAAGAAATAGCAATGAGCAATGGTGGGTTTCTTTGGGGAATTATAATAATTAGTAGGGCTTTGACGGGTAAAGTGGCATGTTGAAAGGGATAAAGGGGAAGTAAACAAAAAGGGACAAAGGCACAAGGGGGGATTGATCACATTTTAGGCTTTTAAGAATATGGAAACATGAAGTTGAATTTGGAGAAAATATCAACGGGACAAATTGAAGAAAAAAACAAGAGATGAGAGATAGATGACCAGTGTGTGGTAGCTGCTAGCTAGTTTTTCGGTTGCTTTCTCTCACCTAATTGCTGTTGAAGTAGGGCAACCATGATTTAATCACCCTTTATTTTGCTTTATTATTTGTATTTCTTACCTTTGGTTACATATGCAATGTCCTATACTATAACCCTAGTTACTTTTTTAGACCCCAAAAAACGTGACCACATACACTAGCAGCAACTCAATTTTCATTTCACACAAGTTAGGCACCAACACAAAGAAAAATAAAATAAAATAAAGTGTCATAATTTATGGTAGTCCCATAGCAATCCCATATGCGGCGGTTTTTACTTTAGTAATAAATTAATAATAATCAAACTGAAGATTGAAGAAGACATCCATCCATCGATAATGTGTAATTAAATCAGACTTTCTCATTCTGGAATAACATACACAACTGTCTTCCTTTAGGCTTATTAAGTCTCCTTTGTTTAGAGGATCATATAATAAATTAAAGTTGGCAAATCTGTTCTTATTAGGAAGATTTCTATCAGTTCTTGATTACTGATTACTGTTTAGTACTCCATCAACGAGGGACACTCCATGTTTAAGCACCTGCCATATGTGTAGTTGAATGTTAAATATTTTAAGAATTGATTATACTGTCATCTAAAGATAATTATTCTAAACCAGAAAGATGGACAAATTAGAGAGTAGGATGTAGACAAAAGAACAAATAAATGGATGGTATTACAAATTGTATAGCGTTTGATAATGATGTAGTAGTGAGTTAATAAATGTGGAGGGAGCTACCATGGCTCGAGTATTTAATGTTGCTTCAAAGGGAATTGAGTGATGGAGTCTACTACTTATTACTTAGTGTTTTTGTTGATAATGATGTTAATCAGTACAAACTAACACTCACAAATCATGAACTTCTCAAGTGTCAAATCCTATTAATGAGCACCAATATGAATCGGTATTTGAAGGAAATCAGAAGTCATAGTTACTGATAGAATATATTAGTATCAACGAGGATATTTATATTTATAAGTATGATGCTACTCATAATTATAGAATATTAGGCAGGCCCAGTCCTGGGGTAGGCCCAAGGGGCAACCGTCCAGGGCCCAGCAAAAAAAAAAATTTCGATGTTATTTGAAGGGCCCAATTCTTTAGTAAATATGATAGTCTAAGGGCCCAATCATAAGTCATGTGTATTGAGTAGAAATGCACTTTCTAGAGAAATGAAAAGCAAAAAGGAAAGCTGTCATTACTCATTTTGCTTCTTCCAAAAAGTAAGTAATTACTTCCTTGAAAATAGAAACTAAAGCCCCAAAAAACCAATGCTATCAATTTACCTTTTTCATCAGCAATTTTTGGGAAAACAAGTAGCAATAATTCAAGCAATTTTAATCTTCTGGCTCTACAAAACTCCTCGTCTTCCACCTTGCAACGGCTGGGAATTCTTGGCTTCTAAAAATGATGTTTACAACGGTATTTTTTTATTAATTACTTTGCTATATAAATCAGTTTCTTATTAGTTTTGATGCATCACTTATAAATTTGTATAATTGTATCGCAAAGTAAAATCTTTACTTGATTGTATTTCTTGCAATTAAATTACTTTTAAGGTTGGGAATTTGATTTGGCCATTGAGATTCGGTTTTTTTCCGTGGCAATTGAGTGTTGATTTGAAAGTTGGCGCATTATTTTTAAAAGGGGCCCACCTCGAAAGTTAGTCTAATATATTGCCAAGGGCCCCAAAAATGTCAGGACCGGGCCTGATATTAGGCTATTATTATTGTGATTCTTTCTTTGCCTATAAATAGGCTATGTATTGTAATATGTGATACACATCTCTCACATAATTCTCATACAATTATAATATATAAATCTCTCTATTGTGTGTTCTTTCTCCCTTTCTAACGGTTAGAAAAAATTAATTTTAATCTTACCCGAGTAATACCACGGAACCAACGTCAGAGGACTAATAGGGAGCTAATTAGTGTAATTAGGGAAATAGTGGGTAGTAAAAGAGAAAAAAGAAAAGAATGAAAAATGATATTAGTTCCTATTGTCCTGCTAATATTAGCTAACAAGACTTTCTCATCTTATCCGGGGAAAAACAAATTAAATACATTCACTATATAGTAGTAATGAAAAATGAAGAATTTGATCTGCAAACCACTAAAAAATTACATCTTTAGGAATTTTCTTCATGTTTGGCATTTGTAGAAATTTATTAATTATTACACTAGGTTTTATGATGCTAATGTTTTACCAGATGGATTATATGTTTCAAATTGAATTGTCTCAATCGCTAGGATATATAATTATTTGAGGAGCTATTATAAATTCAATGAAATCATGGCGGCATCTCAATTTCTCAATTACAATTTGTAACTCATTTATCAAATCTTTTAACTTATACACCAGATTGGAAAGAAAAATACACGGCAACACAAATTATTTTTTTTTTAAGTTCAACTATATGTTAAGAGTGATTACATTTCTTTTATCAAAAAAAATCTTAAATAGCAGAAAGAGTGAAAAGTCTTTTATTTTATTTATTTATTTTTGAACGAACTCGACCATATTTTTTATCTAAAAGTTTTTTAAAAACCGTTCTAAAATGATGAATATACTAAAACTCTCCAAAATATGCAAAGGGAAAATAACTACCACAAAAAGGAAAAATAGTAGTATAAAAAATTATTGAAGATACCAAATCAAACACAAACTAGAGCAAACAAATAAATAATAAATAAATAAATAAAAAAGGAGTGAAGAAAGGATAGGTGGGGAGAGGGCCGGACCGGGCCACGGCTGCCGTGAAAGGTTGATGGCGGCAGACTTCCAAATGTAGAGTTCTAGCTTTTTGACTTTTTGGTCTTTCTTTAGATTTAAATGTTAATGTATCTGTAATTTGTAAAAGCGTTATTTACTGTTTTTTTTAACTAATAGGTGTGACATTGAGGCATGTATTTGTTCCTACTCTCCATAATACATTTCTCTATTTTGCTAAAAATAGGTGATCATTTGTTAGGTAGATTAAATAAATAATAGAAGTGACCAATAGTAAACAATTATTCTATATCCTGTGGGAATCAATAACAATGTGCACTTCCATTTCCAAATAACAGTTTTATTTTATTACTCATCACTTGGGCAGGGGACCATGTTTTTCACATCATCCCCCTTTGGAGAAAGAAATGGTAGGACAGGAATAGCTGGGAAATGACAACAATTCGAGGCTGATTCACCTTCATTTCTCCACATCCTGCTACTATGCTCAACACCTCAACTCACTAATGACAGAAACTGAATCAAACTTAAATCTGGTGTTGTAGTCTAGAGCTGTGTATTGTGGACTGTGGAGAGTAAGGTGCTGGAAATGTACCAAAAAACCAGTCTATTAATGGCCTTATTACAAGTCAGCCATTTCCTAATAAACTAGAATTATTAATTGTAGTTTTGTCCCACCCAATTTGAGCTTAAAATAATATTCTAATTCATACTTAATAATATTTATTAGTGTGTGCTATCAGTACCACTTATTAGTTAAGAGAGAATTAAAGAAACAGGTTAAATAGTGGTGTGAGAAAATAAAAAGGAAATCTCACATGAGATACTATATCAGTAGTAGTCTCTTTCCCTGGTCACTGCCATTTATGATTTTTGGGCATATCCACCTCATACTCAGAGTGAGAAGCGAAACTGGGTTAAAGCTAGATTCTTAGCCAAGCCAAAAGCCCCACATGGCTGTGGTTAATTTCTTCCATTTTTCTCTTTTACAATCTTACATAACACAAATCACAAAATCACAAAATAATAATAATAAAAGTGTCCTTCTCCTCTCTTAAAAAATACCAATAAATAAAGCCACTAAACATAGAGCTAAGGCTTTGAACCACCATTTCCTTCCTTTCTCCCAATGACTCTCCACCGTCTTTGAACTCTCTCTCTCTCTCTCTCTCTCTCTCTCTCTCTATCACCAAAGTCTGAGCCTTTACCTTTAGCCACACTGTCTCTTCTCAGAGACATCACACCCTTCCATTCCCCCTTCTCTTTTCTATCGGTTCCACAATCATATCAAGGAAGAAACTCTTGTTTTTTTCCCTTCATTCTCTCAGATCTATTACCAACTCTTTTTTCTTGTTTCATTGCTACAAGTTGTAACCTTCTGGCCGTTTAAGAATGTCTAGTAAAGAAGAATTTTTGAAGATACAGGTACTTACTTTTTCATGTTCAAAGCCTCTGTCTTTGTTGTTACAAAATGATAATTTCAACACTTAATTTAGAAGAAGCATGTATGTACTTGCTAATTGGTGTTGTTAATTTGCTTTGCCTTGGTCTTTTGTACATTTCTGATAAAAGTAGAAGTTTTTTCTTGTTTGGTTTTCTGGTCCCGCATTTTTTTCAATTGAAACTTGTCTAAACTCTAAAGTTGTTGTGTGTTGCTGGGATTGCTTGTGCATGCAGAAATGTGTTCTCAAAGTGAACATACACTGCGACGGATGCAAGCAGAAGGTGAAGAAAATCCTCCAGAAAATTGACGGTATTGCTCTTTTCTTGTGCTACCAAACAAAATATCATCATGTTTGCTTGCTTGCACATCAGTTCATATAAAAGAAAAGAAAAGAAAAAAACTTGTGCTTTTTATTCATTTATTTATTATTATTATAGCTGAGAAGAGAAATAAGAAAGAAAAAAAAGTGTGATATTTGGAGAATGCATATGATATGATGAATTGATTGCAGGGGTGTTTACAACTGAGATAGATGCAGAGCAGGGGAAGGTGACGGTTTCAGGGAATGTGGACCCCAACCTTCTCATCAAGAAGCTTTCGAAATCAGGCAAACATGCTGAGCTCTGGGCTGCACCCAAGCCTCCCAATCAAAACCAAACCAACCATCTTCCCAACCACTTCAACAAAATGCAAATCGATGGGCCCAAAGGCGGTGGTGGTGGAGGAGGAAACAACAGCAAAGGTCAGCAGAACCAAAAGGGTGGAGGAAACAACCAGCATCAGCATCAGCATCCACCAAAGGGTGGTGGTGGTGGTGGTCAGCAAGGGCCAAATCCCCATCAGCAGCAGCAGCAACAACAGCAGCAGCTACAGCAGCAGATTCAGAGACAACAGCAGCTGCAGCAGCAGCTTCAGCAACTTCAGCAGATGAAAGGTTTCCAAGATCTGAAGCTTCCTCAATTTAAGGACATGAAGCCTCCTCCACCTCAGCAGAATCCAAACGGTGGTGGTGGTGGTAAGGCTGCTAAGTTCGACATGCCTGAAGACGACGAGGACTTCACCGATGACGAGTTAGACGATGAGTTTGACGAGGATGATGAGGACTATGACGACGACGAATTTTACGATGAGATGGAGGCACTTCCTCCTCCTAACAAGATGAAGCAGCCCCCAGGCCCCATGATGATGAATGTGAATCATCCACAGTTCATGAATGCCCCCAAGGGGGGCGGAGGAGGTAACGGAAAGCAAGGTGGTGGTGGTGGTGGTGGCGGTGGCGGCGGTGGGCCGGTGGGTGTTCAAGTTCAAGGCAATAATAATGGAGGAAAGAAAGGAGGAGGAGGAGGGGGGAACAATCATCCGAATCAAGGAGGCAAACAAAACAATGGAGGTGGTGGTGCAGGGATGCCGGAGGGTAAAGTGGGAAACATCGGCGATATGAGTAAGAATGGCGGTAACATTAACAATGGGAATGGGGGTAAAAAGGTAAATCCAATGGCAGGTGGAGGTGGAGGTGGAGGTGGAGGTGGTGCTCAAGGAATGAATTTCCAAGGTGGTCGGCCTCCTATGGGGATGGGCATGGGTATGGGTGGGCCCCCCAACATGGCGATGGCAGCCGTTCAAGGGCTCCCTGCTGGCGGTGGTGTCCCGGACCCTTACCAGCAGCAACAGTACATGGCTGCCATGATGAACGCACAGCAACAACAACAACAGCAGAGGGCAATGGCAATTCCAGTGGGAGGAGGGAACGAGAGATTCCAACCAATGATGTACGCAAGGCCTCCACCTGCCGTCAATTACATGTACCCTCCTCATCCGTACACATACCCTCCTCCAGACCCTTATACCCATTTTTTCAGCGATGAGAATACTTCTAGTTGCTCTCTTATGTGATCATCACTTGTTACCTCCCGCTACTTCCTCTCCCTTTTTACTAATATTATACAACAATGCCAATCACTTTCTTTTTTTTACTTTCTTCTTAGTTATTAGCTTCTTTACTCTCAATTACTACTTTACTACTTGTCACCAAAAAAAAAAATTACTACTTTACTACCTCAGCCTCATACCCCCACTAGTATATTTCTATTATTAAGCTTAAGCATCACTTGTTACTGGGTTATGAATCCCATCTCATATGTTTATATGTGTTTATATCTTGCAAACACCAATAAAAATTTTCACAACTTGAGTCATCCATTACATGAATAATAATCGGATTCCTTCAATGTCCATCTCTCTAGCCTGTTTATATGTGTGACAAATAAATATAAATGATGAAGGAGAGTGGTATTGCAGTTGGACCCCACAGTGGAAACAGTAACATTAAGAGATGTCTGATTGAGTAGGTTGGATGGGCCATAGAATTCATGATGAGCATCCGCAATTGTGCTACACAAACACGCCCATTACATGTACCTTGATCCTTCATCCAAACTACATCATTTGGAATGTTTTCAATTTGCACCTAATTCTATAAAACTACATAATAAACACAACACAAAGGGGGTTGACTCTTGAAACTGTTAATGTGTTGTTTCTTATTAATTTAGCTCTATGTATATGTTATATTTTACAAGATTGTGAAATTTAAGAAAAGAATGCAATTAGGGTTGAGTATTGAATGGAAGGCGTGGATGGTGGGGGGTGTCAGAAAGAAGAGCGTAAGAAGGGTTTAAGAGAAGAGCGTGGGGAGTGAAGAAGGTTTTGTTGACAGGGACAAGTTAACTACTTTATTACCTGTACTAGCATTTCTAAAATCCAACGGCGTTGACACTTTTCCACCTATCTCCCCAAGCGTCTAGTCTTTTCAAACCACTCACAGCCAGAGCCAGAGTCAGAGTCGAGAGCTAACGGGAAAAAGACTGAGGGGGCCCCACCCTCACCCTGGCTTCATGATTAATCATCATGTGTGTTGAACATGGATGGGATAGGTCACATCCTCATCTTTCAATCTGCTCCGTCCATCCATCCATCTTATGTATCTAATCAAATGATATGTGGGTCCCACTGTTGGCTAATTACCGTTGTTGCCCAAAACAGTGAATACCTACCTCTATGCTCTCCAAGCCCTCTCTAGTGAATAGTGTATTGGATCTTAATTCCTAACCTCCTGCTGGGTGGGTGGTGGCTACTATAACTATAAGTCAGCACTCACACTTGCGAGTAAGAAGGAACCCAGCCCAGGATTGAATTGAAAGGATCTGACCTGATCTGAGTGTGGTGTGGTGCGAGCACACCAATTAACACTCTGCCTTAATTTCCTTCGCTCGGGATCCAATGTTAATCACTATTTTATATATACATATGTAGCTAGCTGGCTCATGTGAATGTATAAGAGGCTAATAAACGTGATCCATCCAGGTAACGTTTAATCCCTATTCTTGTTATATATGCTTTTCTTTGGATTTGACGGGCACTTAAGTTGATGATGAGAATGGACACAGGACACTCACAATCTCACATCACATGCTAAATCCAAAATGCCCTTGGTAATAATAGTGCCCTCTCTTTGGACGCATACGCATTCTTACACAAACCTAACTACTTATTGCGTATACCTGCGTCATTTTCCTTTCTTACACTAATACTCATTTTCCATGCTTCTTTTTTTCTTTTCTTTTTCACTCTTTTTCGATAAAACAACAGTAAAAATATTACACTAGAACCAGCCTCGTATAGTTAAGAGGATTATTAGGGGAGTCAAAGTAGAAAAATAGTTTGGTGGGTTTAAGTGGTGTGGTGTACGTGAGGAGGAAGTGAATGATGCATGTGTTTTTGCTTGTGCAGTTTTGAAGCACTTTTTTTCTTCACTTTTAATGGGTCCCTCTTAGTTTTGACCAGATCGAGACTCCTTCAAAGTTCTATCCTTTGATGTGGGTCCTTCTCTTCTTCAAACTTATCTTTTTCAACACTTGATGTGGGTAACCGAATCCGTTCCTATTTCCCTTCCATATTATTTATTTATTTTCTATATCTGTATGCATTACTAATTCCTATACTTTTCAGTATTATGATCTCTCTATTATTTTTCTTCTAATATGCTGGATTAATTTAGTCAAAATAATAATTGGGATTTTAAAATAGGGGAAATAAAGCACTGGTATGTCGTTTATTTGAGGATAGGTGCCATCATCAAGTGTTGCTTTGCAAGAAATTAACTTAAGCGGTAAAGTGTGAATACGTGACACATAACAGAACAGCGTCAAAAAGGTTTGGTTGAGTAAGGACTAAAAAACGCGTAATAACACTCATGACTCATGACATAGGATTGTGTCATGATTTTCAAGAGTTTAAAATGAAAATGCAATCATGAGAGTGAAAGCCTAGCTAGGGTAATAAATAAATAATTACACTATATTCAAATTAAAAAATAATTAAATAATTAAAATTAAATGTATTTTATTTTTTTTTCCCTTCTGCTAATTCTGTGATTCAGTTTTCCATTAGCTGAACAGAAAATCATGGAAGCTAATCAATTTTGTACTTGTCTTTCTACGAAAAGCACAGAGAAACTACGCAAAATATTTTGTCTTGTACTATGAAGACCCTAATTCTGGACATCATAGACATAATTGATCATGAGTTCAGCTTTCATATAAATAATTCACATGCTCCATGCATAACTTTATTACGCCAGAGAATTCTGGGAGTACAATACTTGTTTTGTAAATAGTTTGAATTCAAATTATGATATGGTAGAATTAAGGAGAAAAGAAAGAATATGAAGTAGGATATTTTGTTGGTTGAGTGGGTCGGTGGTGGCAGCAAAATATACAGTTACACACATACATATTGGAAGTGGATTGGTGGGAGACGAAAACAAAAACCAACTTCAACTTCTTTAATTTTTAATCTACACATGCCAATTATTGGATCTTAATCTCTTCTTTATCATTTACTTTTTTCATTTCTTCCATGATTTTGCCCATTAGCACAGGAGGTACCACCACCCACAACATCAAACGTCTTGGCTTCCACCAAATTTTAATTAAGTCAAATAACTAATTTTTTGAATACTATAAAAATATGAAAATAAAGTGAATGATTCTTATAAGCAAAATAAGTTTTATTTCTATTCTCCAGAAAGTATCGCACACAAAAGAAATGATTAATAAATACGGATTTTAATTTATTTATACTAGCTTGCGTGGGTATAAATGAACTTAGACTTATTAGGTATGAAGCTGGCAATGATGAAAACATAGTAAAAAGTAAAAATCTACCTTAGAAGTGGCTTAAGCATTTAGTGGGAAGTATATCTCGTTGGAGAAAATTTTGGTAGCTCATATAAAGAGATAATAAGAAGTTAATATATTTTTTTTTCCTTTTATCACTCACTATTTTTCTAATTATACTCATTAGCTCTCTTTTAACCTCCTAATATTAATTCTGTAGCATTATTTATAGTATCGCAACGAACATCTGAATTTTTCCAAAATTATATAGTTTTCACTTTTCATTGTAAAAGGCTACTAATTGCAAACTTGTACTACATTTCTAATTAATGAAAAAAAAAACCTTAGTTAGGCATACTTCACATTACATTACATACAAAAATGTTTGAAACTTCCCCAGACCCCCACAATGATAGGTCACTTATTATTATTAGAAACCCGAAGCCATTGAGAAATGACATGATTTATCCACCGACGACCCGAAGAAACATATACAAAGATTGTGTGTTGATTTATCTATCATTTATTATTACTATTGAATAACAGATTCTCGTTAAAATCTAGTTTAATATTAGGTTATGAACAATGGCATGATATATATTAGAGTAAATATTCAATCCGACTCTGATCATTTTTAATTTAAACAAGCATATCTCTAATGATTCGAAATTCTAATTCGATCATCAATTATTTAAAAATTGGGACAAATAGGTCCCTAAAATCGATTTATCAACCCTAAATCCTAGCTTCATAAACCGGTTTTAAGGATCTATTTGTCCTATTTTTTAAATGTTTGAGGATCAAATTGTAGTTTTCGAATCATTAGGAGTGACTTTTCCAAATTAAAAATGTCAGGAGTCGAATTGAATGTTTACTCTATATATTAGAATTTAAAATATTGAATTCACATAAGTTACTTTAATTTATTCAACAAAACTGTATGTGCTATATTCTCTCTCATATATTCCTCGGCTGTATATTATATTTAGAGTGTGTTTGGTTTAACTTTTGTAAACTGAGGTTGAATTTAACTTGATTCTACTAAAAGTGATTTTGATTATAGTTGAGTCTGTTTCAATGTGATTTATGTTTGGATACTCTAATTTAAAAGTGATTATAATTGATAAGATGTTGTTTGGATAACAAAGATCAAAATCACTTTTAGATATGAAATTACTAAAAAGACAAAGATTATATTAAATTATAATTAATTAATATTATAATATATTATAATTTTTATAATTAGAGGTTATTAAATTATAACATATTAACATTATATACAATATTAATATTATGTACGTATTATAAAAAGTTATATAAGATATATATAATATATAATATATAAGATAATACTAATATTTTTTATTCTAGTATAAATTATAAATTGTATTAAAAACATTACATAAAAATTTACTTTAGTTACATAAAATAATATCAATTATACAGAACTAATCTACACCTATTTTTTTTTGACACTCAACCATACAAGTAATATATTCTAATATTTCTAAACAAAAATTATCTACAACTAAAGTAAATGGCAAGAAGAAGGATGAAAAATAAAGCACGAAAAAAAAGGAAAACACATAGATTTGTATTTTGTTGTTTTTTATCATGTACTCTAATATACTCTTTTTTTTTTAGAATTGGAACAACGATACTAAAACAGAGAGAATACTAATACTGTATTATTCTATTATAAAAAATCATATTATAAACGTTACACAAATTTACTTCA
>JASCZI010272058.1:21419-69518 GCA_036250425.1 Stylosanthes scabra
TTTGATTGTTTGAATATTGAAAAACTGGAGTACTGGAATGAGTGGAAGCGAAGATAAAAAAAGCCAAGGCAAAAAGTGAAATAAAATAAAAAAAGAAGATGGAAGAAGGTGAAATAGGGCTGCAGCTAAAGATAGAAGATGAGAAGATGGTAGTTGTGAAAAGTAAAAAAGATCCCCGTATTGAAGATGAGAAAAATAAAGAAGGGTAGTTGAGAGAATGAACTTTGTATTCAATTCTCAACGGTAAAAATTGAACGCAAAAGCTACACACTCTTGCTTCTAGAAAACGCGCGTTTCAAGATATAATCGCGTTAGAAAAAAGGCATCCAAACAAGTTTGGTCCAGTATTCAAGACTTTTCAACGTGTTTCTACGGTCCTAACGCTAAACCAAACATGCACTTAGTGGTCCCGAAAGTGAGGTACACTGTTGCTGCAAATATGTAGCATACACAGGATTTATCAAACATATGAGGATGAATGTGCCTTAATGTCTTAACTATATAGGTTGGCTATCTAGCTAGTAGCTAGCTACTCCACTTGCTACATTTGCACTTATCATCAAACTGTGCCTAATTGTGCTAATAACATGCATTCTTAATGGAACATGCACTACGGGAGGAGCAGCAAATAATTTGAACATTTGGAAATTTAGTTACAATATTTATCCTTCTAATTGATTATTATTGATAATGACTTTAGTTAATTGTCAACATGAAAAATATACAAATAATTCAAATAGTAGGAGTAATTAGTTAATTAGACTACTAATAAAAAAATTAAAATTAATTAAAATTAGTGATGGCTTAAAATATAGTGTGGAACAGGAAGGGAGTGGGGGAATAAGAATTAGAAAAGTCAAAGTTAGGAATTCAAAGTTGAAAACACAAGTCACAAGGACCAAGGTGAGGAAGGGAAGGATTTGAGGATATGAGCAGTGGAATCACATGGGAGCCATCACTCCATGCTGGTTAATTAGGCATTACCAACATCAAACACTGCCTCCATCTTCTCTCGGATTTCGATTGCCCCAACTCCTATGCTAATTAATTATAATTAATTATGCTAACTCATCCTATGCTAACCATACGCGCGGTCAATGCTTTAAAATTAAACTTGAGAATAGTACTATTCTACTATTTTTTCAATTGGATTCTGCTCTTATTTTTGTACTTCCTGCAATAATTCTTAGACTACTCTCACCTTCATCTTCATTCTACTAGTATGACTTAAATATATTTAATTATAATTATTTTATGTGGTACAATTTCACGAGTCCTACTCCTAGAGTTGAGAAGGGATTAAGGGAATCTTTCTCTCACAAATCATAATTACCGGCTGCTGCTCCCCACAAAACTTTTAATTATTTGTTGACCCCAATTAAACTATTCTCACCTTATGTACTGCATAGCTAGTAGCCTACTACTTTATTCCCTTCCATTTCATTTGTCAAAAATTACACACACAAAATCAAGTAGAAAAATATTTTTAACTGATTTAAAATTACTTTTAGGGGAATAAAAAAGAAAAATTAATATTATACAAAATATATTTAAATATTAAAACAGTTAACAAATGACAAATAAATTAACGATATATCTACATGTATTATTGTACTTCTTTGTACATTCTATTTTTAATACGAAAAATATAAAAGTCATCACATTAATTTTTTAACACGATAATATTTATATTTTTTCGTGTTAAAATTGAAACGTATCGAAGTGTACAATGATACGCGTAGAATTATCTATAAATTAAATTGGTGGGAATACTATTATTAACTTGATGATCAACTATCATATTATTATTATTACCAGTACAATTTATAGGTTACTATTACTTTGTTTATTGCATGTGTTTGATGAGCAGCTAGCATGAATTGCGGAAGCTGTGTATGAGCTTGTCTTTAAAATGGAATAATGGAATTTAGTGTAGAGATTGGCAAGTGCAGGTGAGAGCCAGGGCAATTAATTTAGTAGATAGGTCCATACTCCAATCAAGAGCTTGTAGGAAGACATAGACCCTAAATTCCGAGTCCCTGTTTCGAAGTTCTAAGCAACCAAACCCATTTATATGTATTGAATGGATTAATTTAAGTCTATAATATTATTGTACACAAACTTATACTTAATTCGATCTCAATAAGTTAGTAGTAGTTTAAACAGTAGGCAAAGTGGTTTATTTATCACTGAATACTAAGCAGGAATCATGTTGATATAATAATCATGACTCATCATGAGTACAAATTATTGATGCTACTATTACTATATGCATAATTGCATGTCATAAATTTAGCCAACCTTACCCAAACGATATTCTGATTTTTCTTATGTTGTACGTTATCCTTTTTTTTTAATTAATTAATATTTGGCTTTATGGTGAAGGTCCTACGAGAAATAATATAATTCATCTATTTTTAAAATAATTATCCCGAGCAGATCTTGAAAATGATGACAATATGCTCAAAAATTACTTTTCATTTGAGTCTCCATCCCTTCCCCATAAGGTCAAATTCACATGCTCTCCATCAGAATTGGGTGGACATATAAAAGTATATTAAATTGTTAACTTATCTTCTATCACTTATTTTAAAAGATTATAAAAATAATACCTAATTAAATAAGTTTTTATATGTCAAATATATTGAATAAGTTACATTTTTTTAAAAAATTATTATTATACGCTTAGCACATATTTTAGTTCAATTTTATATAAAGCTCCTTTTGTCATTTGTGTTGTAATGCCTTCTAATTTCCTAGAAGCTAGAAGAGATAATATACCTTACTAATAAAGGAAAATTATGTTCAACCATTAAATATTGAAAGGAACAACGTGTTATGGAATTGAAAGGATGCCCGTTTGCGGGTAATGTAGGAGGTAGAAATTAGGACTAATTTTTTTAATTAGTAAAATAAAAAGTAATTATTCTTAAATTACGATAATAAAATTTACCTATGATTCAAATTATAAATCCAATAAAAGTTAACTTCTTATTTTTATCATTTTACTAATTATTATATTTTAGAATGTGTTTACCCTTAAGATAGATATGCACTAGACTAAACTAGTAAAGTAAAAACATCCCTAATGATAGATTTCATTTTAATTTTATTTTGGATTCCATAAAATATAACATTAGTATCTAGGAAAACATGTTATAGATAATAATTTAAGATTAAATGTAAGATTTTAATATTTAACTTTAATTTTATATTATTTTTAATTATTTTATCAATGTAATGTTTAAAATGATATTATTCTATTTTATCTGTTGGATTTAATATAAATTTCAATTCCAAACCAATTTGTTTTTTTTAAGTAACAAAACTAGCAAAATCTCCATGTGAGTTGCTTTAAGTACTTGGTTAGCCTCCAAGCCAAAATATAGACTAAATTTAGTAAGAAAATATAAAAGAAGCTTAAATGAAATCTGAGAGTGTTCATTAAATTAGGGATGGAGAATCTTATTGTGGTTGGGTGTATTTTGTACAAGATGAAGAGGGTCCACGTGAGAGGATAGGAAGAGAGTAAGAAAGTACAGACACATAGGCTTCATTATTGCTTCGAGCCGCGGCAAGGCCCAGCAGGCCCAGAAGGAATAGTTTCCCGTACGACAGCTCCATGTGTTCGTCGTTTTGCGTACGTCCACGTGGCACCATGGCACGTAGTTGCTGTACTTTGGAATTTTGTTAAGGTGATTGGTGTCACGCGCGTAAACGACGGTGTGCTTTGCTGTGTTAAGCCGAATGTGAGGTCGTTTTATGTCAGTAAATGGACAGTGGGTAAGATTAGGTTTTTCTTTCTTTCTTTCTTTCTTTTTGCATTATTTTTCATCATCATCACATTCACATTCACATTTCAGACTGTCTTGTGACTTGTGTGGTCAGCGTTTCTTATTTCCTTTCCTGGATTTTCGATCCTTGTCTATACATTTATATGAGTAGTCAAACCTTTCTCAAACTACTCCACTCCCTACCTTTCTTTTTTTTTTTTTTCATTTTAAAATCCAATTTGCCACTTATTATTTTACTAGATTTAATACTCGGATAAAGTTCAAACAAAGCTTTTATAAAAAGGTTTAAATTTTGTGAAGTTGTTTTAAGAAGAAGCTATATATAGTAGTATTTATGAATTATGACTCTAGTCCGTAATAAATAAGAAATGTAAAAGGCAAGACACCTCATATGACGTTCCACATTGCTAATAATAACTATTAAGTTTCTAAATTCAGAATGGTTAGTGGTAAAATTCTATTACCTGCGTGACTAAACATAGGTTATCACTAAAGAAACGACGTTACGTTGGAGGTTATGGTCCTAATCCAAGCTACTAATTCTAGCTACGACAAGGACAGTCAAGTGGTCACAGAGATTAGAGAGTGCTTAATCGGCAAAGCAGTAGTAATTTGTAGAAATTCAAAATCAGAACAGAGTTAATCCTCTAAAGTCTAATCTAATTAAGCATATGCTTGGTGGGTCCCATGATGTCACAATCCATGTTTTGAAAACAAAAGTGACTGCGACTTGGAGGTTAAAATCCAGACAAACTTGAATGCACAATTCACAAACTATTCTTGCCTTCACATCAAGAAATTTTCGATGTGATGTAGATATCCATAAATCCAATTAGAGATGAACAGATACTGTCAAACTTCATCTACCATGCATGCAAAACATAGAAGAGTGGTAGACGAACTAGTATATAAACAAACTAAATAAAATAACAAATAAAATACTTTTGTTTCTTGATTACTAAGTATAATTACTCACTATTTTTTTTATATTGTTTTCCTAATGACTTAAATAATGTGCGATGTGGCTCTGGGGCATGGTTGTGCAGTTCGCTCTTGTAGTAGATACTTTAATTTTTGAAAAAGGGTTGAGAAATCCAAGGTAGCTAGCTCGAGATCTCTATCAGCGTTGCACTTTGTTGACCTTTTGAAAGATCCTCAATAGACCAAGTTCTCTTTTCACATGAACACCATGCGTCTCAGTAACCAAAACCAATGATTATGCGTGATAGTTAATATTAAATAATCACATGTGAGCAGATTGAAAAGGATGGGATACTAAGAAAAGAAAACAGAATTGCACTGCTTTGTGCTCAGAGTAGTATTGAATTGAGGAACATGGATGGATGCGTCCATTTTTCCAAGCAATGGGGTCCATTCGTTGTAATAATTTAGAGAAGGATTGTGAAGAATGATGGTAAGGCTCCAAGGGTGAAGAAGATGGAAAATGATATGATATGATAAGATATATGAGAGTGCTGCCCAACAGTTCCTTTCATTATGGTAAAACAATAAAAAGAGAGCTAGCTTTGACTTTCGGCTCCACTTTTTGTTCTTTATCGACTTTTAAAATAAATTTTTATAAAGTAAAACAACGATTGCCTACCTTTGCACCCAGTTACTTATTTATTTATCTTTTGTTATAATGCATCAGTTATACTTATTTGATGTAAATATAACGTTGAGGACATGTAAGTGATATCAATAAATAATATATAATATAATATAAATAAATGCATGTTGATAAAATATTAATCTTCCACCGGTGTGTTGTTGAAGTTGAACTACATGAGGAAGGAAAGGAAACATTATCATTAGGATATTCATCAATTGAATTAATAATTTAATATTATTATTTTGCATCTACCTAACGATATTTTGGATTATTTAAAAAAAATAGTTCCCTAGATGAATTATTATTATTATTTTAAAATATAGTTATACATGTAATCAATAATCAATACCATCTTTCTCTAATGGCTAGTGTGCTAGACCAAGGCATAGTACTCTTTTTCGGTTTTTCCTTTTCCTTCCTTCTAGGTTATTGGGTTTTTTTTTTAATCTTTAACATTTAGTTTAATTCATTTTTTTTTTCACTACGCTATTTCGCTAGACTAAAGACTGATAAAGTTATTTTACCTTTTTTTCCCCTTTGTGACTAAGTAATTCTACGTTTTTAACATTTGAATTTTTCTAGAGTAAATAGCTAGTTATTTTTTTTTTTCAATTTCACTCTTGACCTTGGTCAACTCCAAACTCCAACCCAACTATTACCGCCATCAAGTAGCACCACCCAACTCGTAGGGGTATCAGTAATCCGGCATTAGTGAAGAGAAACGTTGCATCCAGTTTTGTTATTGTACTGTACGAAGCCAAAAATGGACCCAAACCTAAAACTTTGTAGATGGAGATCCCTAGATGTGATTTTGGACCATAAGCTAAGATGGACACGGACCACAGAGCATGTCCGGTTCTTGAGAGTCATATCCTAATCCTACGCTTTGGTTCAAACTTCAATGTTTGTTTTCTTCAAACTTTCTGATTTCTGTTAAAGAATGCTTTCTTCTTTTTGGTAGAAAAAAAGCGCTTTCTATCTTGAGGCCTCATTCCAATAAATAAAGAGTTCTCAATAAGAAACATTCTCCGGGCCAAGCAGAGCGAACACTTTTTTTAAAAGTTTTTATTTTTTGTCCCAAAAAACATTATTTCACGTCCCCCGAAACAAACTATATACAATTATAAATATTTCAAAAAAAAAACTTACAATATATATATATATATATATATATATATATCAAAAACTATACATATGAACAAGTATATATGTACTTAGTTCAAATAGTGTTTTGAAATGCAGAAAAATGATAATTGAACAAGGATATGTGTTCTGGAATTTGAAAGAGGCTCATTGCTACCACAACAAAGAATCATTTATTCACTAAGGAAACTAAACTATTTTCAGGTGCATCTTCTGAATATAAAGCAGAAACAGTGAGAAAGAGAAGGTAGACTGTATTCTAAGATTTCATGGAAAATGATTAAATGAATAGGCTGATGAAGGTAACCAGAATTCTCAAATGGGACTTGCGTACCTGAATCTGAATCTGAATATGAAGTTGTAGTTCCAGTAATGTAGAGTAAATCACATCTCTATACCCTGCCTTGTGTTCATGTGATTCCAATATTTACAGTAAATATCTTTTCTACTCTATCTTGAGATATCACATCATCAAGTTCAGGACACTTCAACGTCGTCGAAACAAATGGGATCCAACCAATACAATGTTCATGCTATCCACTTTCAATTTGTAACTGCAAAAAAATATAATGGACAGATACAAAGGAGTATTGCTAATGAGAACACCAACTACCTTGACAACTGGTATACACAGCAACTTTCAGCCAAAACAAGAAAGGCATGGGATTTAAAGGCAATCAGAGAAGGACTAAAGGAGTGTGATTGAAGGCTGAAACAATTTAAGAGTGAATCTTCAGGAACAATTTGTAGAGGGAAATTACATAAAGCTATGATGAAGTATCATTCTTAAATATTTTTTTTTTTGGTGACAAGTATCATTCTTATAACAATGCACAAATTTCTCCTTCATTTTAAAGTACAATTACTGATTGCTAGCCCTTAACATTCATAAATTATCTTTAATGTGTCATTGAACAATTGTAAATGCATCAACCATCATGGCGTAACTATTCACAGAATCACAGGTGTATCAAACCAGTATATACTTAAGAAGTAAATGCGTCTTTCCTCTTGGTGATTTTAGTTTATGAACATATGGATAATGAACC
This sequence comes from Stylosanthes scabra, assembly GCA_036250425.1. Taxonomy (NCBI): domain Eukaryota; kingdom Viridiplantae; phylum Streptophyta; class Magnoliopsida; order Fabales; family Fabaceae; genus Stylosanthes; species Stylosanthes scabra. The sequence goes on from JASCZI010272058.1 coordinate 29,018, forward strand.
AAATTGCAGAGCAATTTCAAATAAGAAAAGTGCAAATCAAAGGCACCTTGAAGTGATTTTTCAAATTCTTCTAGCTGACGAATGAATCCAGGATTTGGAGCTGCCAATGGTCGTCTGCTCTTTACATGCTGCAAAGCTTCTGATAAGCTCATTCCACGAGTCTTCATCAGATACGCAACAACCACAGTCACACTGGAAGGTGGAAAATTTATGATCTATTTTTCTCAGATAATCAAATGAAGAAGAAAAATTAAGTGGAAAAAAACAAAAGAACAAGTTTTGTTTTTTTTAATAGAAGATCCAATATTAACATTGAAAAATGTAACAGTCAAAGGCCAACGTAAAGGAGTTATATTATCCTCATTACAGTAAAATTCAAGTTACAACCCTAAGTCTCCGTATGTCAGCAATCTTCAGGTCTAGTTTGGTTACTTAAAACACATGATAGCACACTACACACACAAATACACACGAAAGAAAAGTCAAAGCTGAATATGTTTTGAAATTCTATTTCTCATGAAAGACTGAATTTTGACGTATGCACTTTATTATTTAACTTCTCATGACCCAAAACAGATTCCAGAAGAGAATAATGCACGAAGATGAAAAAACCAATGATATCAGCACTTTTTAAGGCCAAAACAACATTCAAATTTTTCAATAAGAAAAAAATTGACTTACTCAACTGCTATGCTCTCTAATTCCACATGTCATCCCACATCTTATAAAAATAAGTATTCAGAACATCATTATAAAAGGTTCTCTTAGAAATTGTCATATTACTTTGACAAAGGGTTAAGATAGAACAGAGAAGCATACCTCCTTGATTTTCCTGCAAAGCAATGAACCAAAACACCTCCGCCATGCATTTTGGCTTCCTCAATAAAATCGAAGCACTGATTGAAGTATTGTTTCAAGTCAACGTCATCCCTGTCAGCAACTGTCTCAAGTTTCCAGTAAAATAGTTATTTTAGTATGGATGCAGCACGGGCTTATAGGGACAATAAGCATCACACACTCAGTTTCAGCAGTTTGATTTAAATCAATAGAATCATAAGGAATAAATGTTTCACAAACAATATGGATAGTGAATGCTGTGCAGACATGGCTATTTGAAAACAGTACTACATGGGCAAGTCAAAGGGTTATTGACACTACAAGATACAAGGAGCTAAACAGCAAGTGGAAGCTAAACAGTTGATGAGCTGAAAAACAATAAAATCCAGGATAAATAGTTATGAACACTGCTTTCTTGAAGTGCATACAACGAATATAGTTGAATTGCAGACCCATTTTTGCGAACTTAACTACTAGACATGAAGCCCCTTTTGATATCCACAAAATCAAAAGGCACCCATCTTTCCCTCCTAGTCCAAGATAGCTCAATCAGGGGGAAAGAAGAACTGCATTCTGTCAAAATCAACAAACTAACAATAACATAGGATGAAATGAAAGACCCAAGGGAAATAGAAACATGAATAGTATATTACCGTCTATAACTTTATAGACAAAATCCCCAGGATTGGTAGGTGGCAGTCTTCCAGCAACAGTCAAAATGTGAGTAACATTCAAGCTTTTCAATGCAATCTTGTTAGCTGCAGTGCCAATGGAACCCAAAAATAGACCCTATAGAACCCAACAATTATAGCAGAACAAATGCTTCAATCCAATTGCATTCAGAAGATTAATAGCAGTGAATAAAAATCTACACAGGTATTAATAGTACCTCGTCAATTTCGCAAGGTGTATTATCGTCTTTGAAGGATTTAACTAAACTCATAACCCGCAAAAGGGATGATATCTGTTTCTTCATGGATTCATCAAATTCATCCACAACCGATGAAGTGGCCATCCCCTCAGAATTTGTTCTCACCTTCAAACATGGAATGAGAGAGATTGTCACACCAATTACATGCGAGTGCTACTCATCAAATCCACAATACATCGGATAGAGAGAAAGAAAGAAGGATTTCGATCACATCAAATTGTAAAGGAACGAGAATCTTGAAAATCATTTATGATATTTTTCAAAAAATTACCTGTTAGATCCGCGAACAAAATCAATGTGTATGCAGCTTCAAAAAGAAAAGAAAGAAAAAACGAAAGAAAATGGAGGCAGAGGAATTATCCGACGATAGCAACGATCAACATTGCAGGGAACAAAAAGAATGTATTGCAAAAGGTGGAAGATTCCAGAAGGTTTGTTTTTTTGGTTGGGGGGTTCAGATTCAAGAAGGTGGATACACAGTTACACACCACGAATTAAAAAACGGACCATGAATGACTCACTCACCTATCAAAAGAAAGAGTTGCTTCTTCGATTATGTATTTGCATTGACCCCGTTTTATGGTCTCACGTTGACCTTTCTTTTGGGTGTGCACTACATTGTTTTTGGTCTCACGCGACCTGGGCTGGCCTTTCTGCGTAAATAGGTAAATATAGGAACTGCTACTTTGGCCCATAAAGATAAAGTTGGACCGTCTTTCTAAAAAAAAAAAAATGAGAGATAGAGAGATAAGCTTCGTCTTAACTTGGCTAAATCATGCTCCGCTAGTCCACTTACAATTACAAACACTGATGCTGTGATGCAGAAGCAGAACATAACAAACTAAAAATTGTTTTCCAAATAATTTTGTGCGAGCTTAAAAAGTCTTTCTAGAATTGAAATAATATTTATATAATTATTTTGTGTAGCTTTTTTATACATTTTTTGAAGACGTATTTTTATCTTTTCTTTCTTCTTTTTTTTTTTTTTAATTTTTATTAAGATACTTGGTATTTAATTACCATAGACCCCATAAAATAATGCCGAAAAGATTGGTGTAATATGGATGCATGATTAGTAGGTGTGTGCCCAAATGCGAATAAAAATCTAAGCCTTACAAGAGTGACAGATGAAAGATTAATCGTTAAAGGAGAGAACAGTGACATGGCCACATCAACAGAATAAAAGATAACTCAAGTTATGTTAGCCAACCACTGACACCTGAAACTAGAGTAGTTAGAACACACAAAAAACAGAATACTTAAACTCCATTAACTCTATTCTTCTCCTCTAAGTCCCTTCGTTATGGATTCCTTCTTACCTGTGTTCTTGTTTTACTCTCTCTTCCTATTTGTTGCCAAACCCTGCTGCCATGGTGAGTCACGTGAAGAATCTTATCTACTTGCAGTGAAAAAGGACCTTCCAACTCTCCAATACGTCACCACACTCTCCCATGGCACCCCTCCTTCTCCCACAAACCTTGTTCTCGATCTCGGAGGTCCATTCCTCTGGCTAGATTGTGCCTCCAGAACCACACCATCCTCTTCATCACTCACCACTCCTCACCGTTCCATCCACTGCCTCACAGCAAAACCATCTTCATTCCACTCCCACACTCATCACTACCACCCATGCCAAGTGTTCCCTGAGAACACCATCACCGGAGAAGTTTCCACACAAGGAGAGCTCGTGGAGGATGTAATCTCCCTCCAATCATCATCATCATCATCACCATCATGTCAAGTGCGCTTCACGTGTTCACCAACACCACTCTTGAAGGGCCTTGCAAGAGGCGCTAAGGGCATGGTAGGTCTTGGAAGGTCACGAACTTCGCTAACATCACAGATCTTTGACTCATTCACCACACACAGGAACAAGCTCACTCTCTGTCTCTCTTCTTCAACTGGTTTCCTCCTCTTTGGAAACATGCCTTACCAATCTGATGAAACTCTCAGATCTCTCACCTTCACACCACTTCTTGTTACAAACCAGAGCCAGAGGGAGTACTTCATAAATATCAACTCCATCAAGATCAACGGGAAGCGCTCGTCTTTGGACGCATCATCATCATCAGAGGGTAACAATTATGGTGGGACTCAGACTCAGGTGAGTTCAATTGTACCCTACACCACCATGCAGAGCTCAATCTACTCTACTTTTAAGACTGCTTTTGTGGATGCTGCCATGTCCATGAACATGATAAGAGTGGCTTCTGTGGAACCCTTTGAGGTTTGCTTCAGTTCCAAAGGGGTTGGTGGGTCGCAAGTGGGTCCAAATGTTCCCATAATTGAGCTGGTGCTGCAGAGTGAGATGGTGAAGTGGAGCATATATGGTAGGAACTCCATGGTGCAGGTGAGCCATGAAGTTATGTGCTTAGGGTTCATGGATGGAGGTCTCAACCCCAAGAATCCCATAATCATTGGGGGTTATCAACTTGAGGATGTCATATTGCAGTTTGATTTAGCTTCCTCCATGCTTGGGTTTAGCTCTTCTCTTCTCTCCAAGAACACTGCATGTTCTCATTTCAAATTTGGTTCCGTGCAAGTGCAACCACAATCATCTACTTCAAGCTAATTAGCCTACTGATTTTTCTTGTCTTTTAACTTAAATGTTTTGAACCCCCTTTTTTTTTCATATCAAAGCAATTTTGTAAGAAATTTTGATTTTTTATTGTTTTTTTTTCCTGTCTGCTGCACTACTGTTATCTGATGACTGAGTGGTGTTGTATATATATTTCATCATCCCTTAGATTAATTATGGCTCTTCTTGCATGCCAAAAGAAGCTTAATCACTTTGCAAATCTGAACATCATAGTATTATTCTACTTTTTTTTGGAGTGTGATAAGAAGTGTGTGACAATAAGCGGATCTAACATTATATTAGTGGAACATTATTGATTATTCACGAAGGGATATCTATTATGTAGGGCATAGAAAGAAAAAAGACTTGGTGCACGTAAATTCTTTTTCTTATATTTGGAGAATATATAAGTGATTCAATAATTGGAACTTCCACAGTATGTGTCATGGCCCACCAATAGGAGAAATTATTTTACGTCTGCACTTGTATTGGACAAAAGCCATCTGCGGCAACCAAATTGATGAACATTTCACTCAGTTTTTCAATTTTTTCATGAAACTTGATGGGAAATTGCTGACCTCCCAAGACACATTAGGAACCACAGGTATCGCTCTCCACATAGACAGAAACCCCAAACAAAAAACATCAAATCTCGTAAAACTATTATTGCCATTATTAAACATTAATTGGCACACAAAAAAGTACACAATTGAATTTTGAAATCACACAGCCTTTATTCAAGAGGGTAGCCACAGAAAAAGATTGATCATCACTATTCAGAACCTATAAAAAAGATTCATTTGTTGGAACATGTTTTGTTTCAAAGAGCAAACGTGAGGAGCTAAAGCTTAATTTTGAGGAAGCAAGATCAAACACCAACAGATTGTTCTCTAATTGATGTCCACCGATAACAACTGAAGCCTTAACAGAAGACATTCTTGGTTTTGTCACTCCATTAAGAAAGGCAAGGCATGCTACGTTTTTGTTTACCATTTTCATGGAATTGGCTCCATATATAGTCCACTGCAAGATCAATAGTCGGCAGAACAAATCCTGTAACAGATTTGCCAATGGAGCTTGAATCAAACTCGAATGGCAGCACTGATGGCACTCTCTTCAGTCTTCTCTCTGCGGCCTTCTTGATGAAATCTTAAACAAGTGGCATGTAAGCTGATGTAACTCAGTGAAGGGACTCAACGTACTAAGTTTGGTACCCCATTTCCCTTATTGTCAATGGACAGTTGGGAAGACTTTATGTTTACAAGTTTACCACCAACCTTAATTAATTTTACATCAATGAAGTATTCGCCAGAGGGAACACCTTGTGAAACAACTCCACCAGTGGTGTAGTTTGGAGAAACTTGGATTCAACTTGAGGGTATCCCCAGGCTCCAATGAAGATGTTACCAAATCTGTTCTCATTTGAAGAAGGTAAACTGAAAACTTGGGGGGAAGTTGGCTTATCAATGTGTGTTGTGCTGGGAACGCTGAGTTGTGACCTTGAAAGGCCTATAATCCCTTTACTGCTTCTGGGCAAGCTTTGAAAAGCATCTTTATCAATTAAATCATCAATGCAAACAGCAAGCAAGTGAATCACTTCTCTATATACACTGCCTTGTGTTCATGTGATTTCCATATTTACAGTAAATATCTTCTCTACTCTATCTCGAGATAACACATCATCTAGTTCAGGATACTTCATTGTCTTCGAAACAAATGGGATCCAACAAATAAGACGTTCATGCTATCAACTTTCAATTTGTAACGGCAAAAAGATATAATGGACAGATACAAAGGAATATTGGTAATGAGAATACCAACTACCTTGACAACTGGTACTCCCAGCAATTTTCATCTAAAACAAGGAAGGCATCGGCTTTTTAAAGGTAAAAAGCAATCAGAGGACTCATGGGGTGCAATTTAAGGCTGAAACAATTTGACGAGTGAATCTTCTAGAACAATTTGTAGAGGGAAATTACATAAAGCTATGATGAGGTATCATTCTTAAATGGAACAATGCAAATATTTCTCCTTCATTTTAAAGTACTACTAGATTTCTGTCCGCGTTATGCGCGGTATTTTTCAGATCACACTTTAACGAATTTTACAGATTTGTACTTTAAGAAATGCCTAACTCTATCACTTATAACCTAACTCATAAATCATACATCCTATATCATACACGCTATACCAAACCTGAACCATAAATTCTAAACCCTAAACCATAAACCACAGACCCTAATCCATACGCTGCAACCCGTAAACCATAAATCTTAAACACTAACTGTCTCACTTAGACCCTAAATTACTGCAATCTCTAAATATAGTGCATTCTTATTATAAAGAGGGAATTTTTTAATATATAAATAATAATATTATATTATTATGTTATAACTATTATAATATAATTATAAATTTATAATTGAAAAATAGAATTTTTATTTATTTGTCTTTATTTATTCATTTTTTAGATTTCTTCTAAAAAATAGTATAATATTATTATTATATTATCACTAATTTAATATAATTATAATTTATAATTGAAACCATACACCCTATACCATATACCCTATACAAAAATTCATATTTATCCTAAAAATCAATTCTTGAACCCTAAATTCTAAACTCTAAATCCTAAACCACAGATCCTAACCCATACGTCGTAATCCATAAACTATAAACCCTAAACATTAACTGCCTTACTTAGATCTATTATAGAGAGGAGATTTTTAAATACATAAATAATAATAACATAATATTATTATTATCTTATAACTACTATAATATAATTATAAATTTATAATTGAAAAATAAAATTTCTATTTATTTGTCTTTATTTATTCGTGTTTTAGATTTCCTCTAATATTTTCAAATTCAAAATTTATTATTTTAAAATTTTAGTGTTTCTTGTTTTCATTGTTTGACAATTATCAAGCAATTATGCTAGACACTTGTCAAGCCATGAAACTTAGTGCTCTCCTTTTAATAAAGAGAAAGAGTGTTTCTTGTCTTCATTACTTGACACTTGTCAAGCAATGAAACTTAATGCTCTCTTTTTACATATAGGTAGAATATAGGTAAATATTTTAAATTTCAAATTAAAAATTTATTAGTTTAAAATTTTAGTATTTCTTGTTTTCATTGTTTGACAATTATCAAGCAATTATGCTAGACACTTGTCAAGCCATTAAACTTAGTGCTTTCCTTTTTATAAAGAGAGATAGTGTTTCTTGTCTTCATTACTTGATACTTGTCAAACAATTATGTTAGACACTTGTCAAGCAATGAAGCTTAATACTCTCCTTTTATATATAAGTAGAAGTAGATTACTGATTTTTAAACCTTACAGACATTTATAAATTATCTTTAGGGTTCAAGCTAACTATATGTACATACATCCATGCATCCATCCAAATAATAAAAAAATTTGCTGCGGCTAAATTTTATTATTTCTAAACTCAAAATTTTTGTAGTACACTTCATTATTTCTATGGTTGGTTTAAGTGTGAAAACACACGGGTGAATGGATGAATGCATGAGTGTACACCTAAATTTATTCTTAACTTTAACTAAATATAAACTCGCGCATCTACAAATTTAAAGTTGAATTTCAGTAAAACAATCAAACTTTAGATTAATTATCTATATTTACTACAACAAATATAGTTGAATCATCCATCTCAACCAGTGGTTAAGGAATAACAAGATCGTCTTCTACTACTATTTTTATAATTTAAATGCTAAAGATATTTAAGATAGATATTCTTTGTATAACTTAAATGACAGAGTCATTTAAAATAAAGACTTGAGGGTTAAAAATGTTGTCAATGATAAATTTTGTAACATTAGAAGCATTCAAGATAAAAAACAAAAAATGTCACTAATATGAATCAAGAAGATGAAATTATAATAACCCTAGAAATATCAATATAAAATTTTGCATTCAAATAAAAATTTCAAATATCAAAAAAAATTCTGGTCTTATTTTGATAAATTAACAATATTGGTAATTCAAAATATATATTAATATTCTAACATATTAATGATAATCTTTAAATTAGATATTAGACAAACAAAGTAAGGAAAACTAAAATTATTTTCCCGTTGTGTGATTTGCAATTTTTATCTACAAAAATTTCAATAGTATTTAATAAGAATGAATAAGATGTAAAATATGAAGAATAAAGCTTATAGACAAAAGGAATTATGATATCTTAACTTTGATAATATAAACTTCTAACCAAATTCAAAAAGCATAAAGGAATAAATATTGAAGGTATATAAAAAACATAAAAACTAAGATAATATGCAAGTTAAACAATATTTTGTGTCTAAACCTACATAATTAATACTATGTGATGTTCAAGAGCTTTATAAATTAAAAGAACAATTGTGAACTATAAATAAGGAAGTTTGAAATTTTTTATTTTCTCTTACATCAATACCATTCATCAAACATCAAAAATGGAGTGATGAATATAGTTTAAGTACAAAAATCTAAAGAAAGAGTTCAAGCATACCTAGCTCAATACATAGAATCTGAAGCAATAATAAGCACAGAACCACACGAGATATCATAAGGAAATTGGAATTTATGGTAATAAAAATAACATAGCACACCACAAAGCGTTCAAGAGGATTAGGTAATATGAATTAGAACAATGTTATAACGGACGAAGGAAAAAATTTATATATATAACCAAAATGAGGTACAAGTCATTTTCTTATTACAATTGAAATTAAATATTCCTTCTAACATTAAGAAACTTTCTCCTTCCTCCTCTTCCCATTCTTACTCTCTGTTTCCTTTCTTAACTTCACAAATAATCAATTGTACTATACGTCACTCTCTCATCGTAATTGAAATAAAATATTTAGCTCAAAAATTAAGCGTTTTCCCTTCATCCTCTCCACATCCTCCTCCTCTATTTCTTTTTATTCTTTCTTCCATTTTATTTTCTTATATTCCTATCACTCTATTTTTCTTACATTTTGACAACTAAATTAAAATATTTTCCTTCAAAATTAATGAATTCTTTTACTTCCTCCATCCTCTTCTATGTTCCTCTCTCGTTTTTTATCCCTCTCTCAATCATTCACGATTTATATAAATTATATAATATTATATATAATATATTTAGAATTTTATAATTTGTATAAATAGTCTAAAATTTGATAACGATTTTTTTCTTCAAAATCTTTCTCATTCCCTTAATTTTTCTCTACCTCTCAAATCTTTCTGTACCATTATCTATATTATATTTTATATTAATATGGTATAATTTAACCTACAATGATCAAACACAAACTTTTTTTTTATAACTTAAACGTTAAGAGCATCCAAGATGAAATATAAAAGGTATCCAAAGTGTAACATAGGAAGTCTATTGGATTCAAAGACAAAGAGAGCTCTTAATTTCACAAATAATCAAACGCTAGAGGAATTAAACAAGGCATTTCTCGCCTTCTTGGACTCCCCCTCCTCCTTTAACTCTTTCTGCTCCTCAGACTCCTTCCCAAGCACACAAACGCTTTTGGACTTGGGGTCCCAGCTTGTTCAAGAGACTTTGCAAGGGCCTCCTTATCAGCCTTTAAAGCAACCACCTGTGTCGTCAATTGCTTAATCTCATTTTTATTTTGGTGTACAATTTCCAGACAGGCACGAAGCTCTACAAACTGCTCCTGAGCTTTCTTCTCCACATGCTCCAACCGATCCATAGCAGAAAGGCGCTCTCCTTCAAGGAGATCCATTTTCTCCTTGAGCAGATCAATCTCCTTCTGCAATGGGGGAAGCAACAAGAGCATAATCGCGCTCCACTATAAACAAATCTATTTGCTTCTTAGCAGCAGCCAATTGTTTCTCCATCTGCCTCTTAGCCACACATGCACCCTTGATGCCAACCTAGAAAGGAGCATCATTTTAAAAAAAAAAAAAAAGAAGACGAAGAAAGAATAAGAAAGATAACTACCTGGAGAAAAGCAGCCGCTTGGCAAACCTGAGTATACGCAGTACCGATGAGCTGTTCCTCAGGACAAGGAGCAAGGACTGACCTCACCGCCTTGTTAGTCAAACCAGCATCCAAGGCCTTCCGATAATCAAAACCAGGAGGAAAGGCAATTGTAAATGGATTTACATCGTGCTCCAATAAAGAATCAACTTTGGTAGCTATCGGAGATGTAGAAGAAGCTTTCAAGGCAACTCTTTTAGCAACTCGAGAAGAATATGAGACACCTTCAGAATGACCACGCTTTTTTCGTAGGTCAGCAGTCGAGTCCCTAGTAAGAGTCTTTTCTTTTTCTACCTCCACCGACCGCAAAATTGAAACAGTTGGATGAGGATGAGCTCGTTGATGTTGATTAGAGGAAACAGGGATGGAAGCCCCCGGAATCCCTTGACCAACGGCAAGAAAAGTATCAGGAATCGAACCAACAAAAGGAATAGGGAAAATCCGACCAAGCTCGATAAGCTTAGCCTTAATTTTATCATAACAAGTCATTTTGTTGATACCGTCCAAAAAACTGTCTGAAAAACAGAAGCAAAGAAAATTAGCATCATTGTTGTCCAGAACAACCCGACACTTCAATTTTGACTCCCTCCCTAGACCAACGAGGAGGGAAAGCAAAAATTCCAAAATCAACTACTTGAGGACAGAGAGACTACCAACTAAGTAATCACTAGCCCACGAATTTGAGTATACCCAAGGAAAAAGCTCTCCGTTATCCATAAGCCTCATCTATTAAGGTGGATCTGAATAAAGACGAGAAATAAACTTCAAAGGCTTGTTTAATATGCTTTGAAGCCCCATGGGGGAAATAATGATGGGACAGATGCAAAATTTGAAAGTACTCGCTCATCAATGTTCGAAAAAAGCGCTATCATTACTTATGTCATGTCAGACATAAAGCACTCAAAATGTCCTTGAAATGAGCGAACACCATGATGACACGTATCATTTATTCGCACGAAAAGAAATCGTGTAATTGTCCGAAGGGAATCCACATAACCTCTCGAGAGAGAAGCTAAAAATAAAGGTGAAGCTACGCGGAAGAATGGACAAACCCACGCTCCCGCGTAGGGGGAATGTTACGGACTGGCTTCCAAGGCTCAATCCACTCAAAAAAGAACATGAGAAATGGAATCAATATAACATAAAACGGATTATATCCTAATAATAAAGATTATGATCATTAAAAAAATATTTAGAATCTCAACTACCTACTACTATATAAACAGGAGAAAACGGCCCTTAAGGTACGCATTCAAAACCTACCTTCATATTACCTTACAAAGAGCTCTCCAATTCTTATTTGAAGACTCTTAGTCGATTTAGCACCCATATAGACCATCATTCACCATGGGGGTACCCGATAACCTCGGGAGGCCCGACCCTTGTTGGCATATCCCCCATCAACTAGGTGAAGAACCTCTGGTCTGAGGGCACGAGGAATGACACCTCATTCATCCTTTATATACCCCCATCAACTAGGTGAAGAACCTCTGGTCTGAGGGCACGAGGAATGACACCTCATTCATCCTTTATATACGAGTTAAGTGACCACTCCTTAGAAATAAAAACTATTTCAAATAAGAAAAATACAATCAAAGGCACCTTGAAGTGATTTTTCCAATTCTTTCAGTTGAAGAATGAATCCAGAATTTGGAGATGCCACAGGTCGTCTGCTCCTTACATGTTGCAAAGCTTTTGAGAAGCTCATTCCACAATTCATCAAATACGCAACAACTACAGTCACACTGGAAGGTGGAAAATTTAAGATCCGTTCTTCTTGGACAATCAAATGAAGAAAATTTTAAGTGAACAAAACAAAAGAACAAGTTTTTTATTTTGTAACAGAAGATCCAATATGAACATTAAAAAATGTAACAGTCAGATGCCAAAGTAAATGAGGAGTTATTTTATCCTCATTAAAATTCAAGCTACAACCCTAAGTCTTCATGTGTCAGCAATCTTCAAGTCTAGTTTGGTTATTAAGGATGCATTTAGAAGAGAGATTGAGACTGAAAGATTAAAATTGAGAAACTAAGACTAAATTTAATTTATGTATTGTGTTTGATTTATGATTTAGAATATACTAAACTGAATAGTGTCTCAATATCATGTTTGGTTTAAGATAAATATAAAACTAAAATAACAAAATTTCTATAATACCACCCAAAAATTATCTACAAATAAATCCTAACCAATTTACAATTCTCCCTTTCCCCTTTCTCCGTCCATCCACAACCGATACATAGCTGCAACACCAACCACATCTCTTCCTTCATTTTCATTCTTCACAACACCAACCACTTCCTTTACTTTAGTTCCATTATTTGTAACACCAACATTTCAACAATCATAAAAAATAAACTACGGCAGCAACTAAATATACATTTCAATTCAGGTTTCGATGGTCAGGTGTGATGGATTTAAGGAGGGCGAGGACAAGAATAAGAATAGGAGGAGGATGTGGACTATGGATGCTACAGACTTCGTGGTGGCGCGACGGGATGAAAGAGAGCGAGAAAGAGCAAGTTGATGACAGCATGAAGCTAGTCGGTTTCAATGGTTGTTTGGGTTGATGATGTTGGTTAGAGGAAGTGAGAACAAACGTTGTGAGTGAGGCTGAGAGTAGTGGAGGTGCTATCAAACTTGAAGAAGAAGAAGAAAAATGGTCTTTGTCGAATAGAGGGGTAGATTTGATATTTAAAAATTTAGATGAGGGTATATTTAGAAAAAAAAAATGTTAATATGGTTTCAATTTCAGTCTCTAGTACTTTAGTACCCACTATTTGAAAATACTAAAATATTGAAATTTAGGAACTGAAACCGAAATTTTAGTTCGAATTTTCATCCTCCAAACACTATCAAGTCTTAGTCTCAGTCCTCCTCAGTACCAAAAGCGCCATAAAAAACATGATAGCACACTACACACACAAATACACACAAAAGAAAAGTGAAACCTGAATTGAACTCTTGATATGTTTGGAAATTCTATTTCTCATGAAAAAATGAATTTTGACATATGCACTTTATTATTTAACTTTTCAGGACCCAAAACAGATTCCAGAAGAGAATAATGCATCAAGATGAAATAAAAAATGAAATCAGCCCTTTTTAAGGCTAAAACAACATTCAGTATTTTTAATAATAAAAAATTGACGTTTATTCAACTGCTATGCTCTCTAATTCCACATGTCAACCCACATCTGATAAAAATAAGTATTCATAACATCATTATAAAAGGTTTTAATAGAAATTAACATGTTACTTTCACAAAGGGTAAAGATAGAACAGAGAAGCTTACCTCCTTGATTTTCCTGCCAAACAATGAACCAAGACAGCTCCGCCATGCATTTTGGCATCCTCAATAAAATCAAAGCACTGATTGAAGTATTGTTTCAAGTCAACGTCATCTTTGTCAGCAACTGTCTCAAGTTTCCAGTAAAATAGTTGTTTTAGTATGGATGCAGCACTGGCTTATAGGGATGATAAGCATCCCACACTCAGTTTCAGCAGTTTGAGTTAAAAAGCAATAGAATCATAATGAAGGAGTCAATATCTTTCACAAACAATATGGATAGCTAATGCTGTGCAGGCGTGGCTATTTGAAAACAGTACTACATGAGCAAGTCAAACGATTATTGACACTCCAGACATAAGGAATGGATTATACATTAGAAACAGTCCAAAAACCAAAATATCTTAACAGCAAGTGGAAGCTAAACATTCATGAGCTGAAAACAATAAAGTCCAGGATAAATAGTTATTGACACTGTGTTCTTAAAGTGCACACGAAGAATATAGTTGAATTGCAAGTTTGCAAGCCCATTTTCATGAAGTTAACTACTGGGGGGGACTGCATTCTGTCAAAATCAGCACATTAACAATAACATAGGATGAAACAAAAAATCAAAGGGAAATAGAAAAATGAATGGTATATTACCGTTTATAACTTTATAGACAAAATCCCCAGGATTCATAGGTGGCAGTCTTCTAGCAACAGTCAAAATGTGAGTAACATTTAAGCTTTTCAATGCAATCTTGTTAGCTGCAGCGCCAATGGAACCCAAATAGAGACCCTGTAGAACCAAACAATTATAGCAGGACAAATGCTTCGATTCAATTGCATTCAGAAGATTAATAGCAGTGAATAAAAATCTACACAGGTATTAATAGTACCTCGTCAATTTTGCAAGGCGTATTATCCTCTTTGAAGGATTTAACTGAGCTCATAACCCGCCAAAGGTATGATATCTGTTTCTTCATGGATTCATCAAATTCATCCACAACGGGTGAAGTGGCCATGCCCTCAGAATTTGTTCTCACCTTCAAACATGCAATCAGATTGTCACACCAATTACATGCACACAAAACAAACGAACATGCGAACGCTACTCATCAAATCCACAACACACGAGATAGAAAAAAAGAAAGAAGAATTTCAATCACCATCAAATTGTAAAGGAACTAGAATCTTGAAAATCATTTATAATATTTTTCAAAAAGTTACCTATTTGATGCGCGAACAAAATCAATGTGCATGCAGCTTCAAAAGGAAAGAAAAAAAAAAACTAAAGAAAATGTAGGCAGAGTAATTATCCCACCATAGCAGCGATCAACATTGCAGAAAACAAAAGAATGTATTGAAAAACGTGCAAGATTCCAGAAGTTTCTTTTTTTGGGGTCACATTCAATAAGGTTGATACACACAACAGGAATAAAGACAGACCATGAATGACTCACCTATCAAAAGAAGAGTTGCTTCTATATCAGAGTGGAGTTCAAGACCCTAAACTCTACTGCTGAAGAGGAGTTGCTTCTTCTAGTGATGTATTTGCATTGAACCCCTTTTATAGTCTCACCTAGACCGTTTTTTGGGTTTAGGGTTTAGGCAAGGCCTGCACTGACTTTAAAATTACGCATCCTGGGCGGGCCTTTATGCGTAAATGGGTAAATATAGGAACTGCTACTCCGGCCCATAAAGTTGGACCGTCTTTTTAAAAAAAGATAACAGACATAAAAAACTTCATCTTTTCTTTTGGTAAGATAAAAACCTTCATCTTAACTTGGCTAAATTATCCCAGAATAAAAAAAAAACTTGGCTAAATTATGCATTCGTGCTCCACTAGTCCACTTACAAACACCGATGCAGAACGCAACAGGCTAAAACTTGTTTCCAAATAATTTAGTGCTAGCGTAAAAAGAAAATTGTCTTGCAGAAATAATATTTATATCATTTTTTTTATACAATTTTTTAGGACATATTTGTATTTTTTTTATTAAGATACTTGGTATTTAGTTACCGTAGACCCCATAATATAAGCCCGAAAAGATTGGTGTAACATGCAGGCATGATTATTTTCAAAATAGATTAATCAATTTGGTAATTAATTAATAATTGTTTTTATTATTTTAAATCAATTTGATTTATTAACCTATATATAGTTTGGTTATTTTACTAATCTTAACCATGAATACTTTTACTCGAAATAGCATCTATTATTTGGGCTTTTATTATGAAGTTTACCAAAAATAAAATATTCATTTTAGTGTCACACTAAGTCCGTATGAGTGGGTAGCTGAGGTCTTGGTTTAATGGTTTATACCCTTACTTCATAAATGCTATATCAAGAGTTTAATTTCGAGTGGAAGAAAAATTTAGTATTTTGTGTGTAAATAGTAAATTTAGAATTTGAGGTTGTTCTATTAAAAAAAAAAACACAAACAAAGGAGCGGGTGAAGAGGAAGAAAAGGGGAGAGATGGACGATACATTGATAAAACGCATACACAGATATTTTTAGGAAGGAAAATTGTGTGGATGTTCAGTGACTTGAAGTTAGGTGGAGAACTACAACGACGTCCTAAATGGACCCGCCACTTCTTTGACTTTATTTTAAGGTAGCCAACTAGCCACAAAAATTATTAGGAGTTTAGGATACTACTAAAATCTTTCAGCATTAACATATGCAGGGAATTTCTGATTTCGTCCGTCTTTATATAATATATTGTTATTCTCTATTATCATATATATAATATAATATTACGTGTATATCAAAATTAATTATCTAAATTAATTGTCATATAGGCGCAAAAAAAAAATTAATTGTCATATATTTATGTATAAATATATATTATTTAACATTTTAATTCAGTTTTTTATCATATTAAAACAAGTTATAGACTAGTTAAAATCTTGTACTGCCTTATTTCAGAAACATAAAATTTAAACATTTTGAAATATTTGATGTAAATTGAAAGGAAATCAAACTTGAAAGTAAAATTAAAATTTTTAGAACTTTTTAATATAAAATTGAAAGAAAACAATTAAGAATTGAATACAAACATTTGGAATACAAGGTATATTTAATATTATTATTTATTTCGCTTAGTATTATTGTGGTACACTAATTTATTTGCAGAAGAAAGTATGAAAGATATATTTCATGGTGGCAGTGCATTCTCATTTCTCAAGTCTCAACAAATGAACAGCCACTGATTATACCTTCCCAGCGGTTAGGAAAGAAAGAAAGAAAAAAATCCAAAATTAGGGTGCATTACTTGATTTATCGATTATATGAAAAATGAATAATTCTATTTACATATTAAAACTAACCATTAAATCAGTCATCAGATACATATTAAAATACTAAATACTAATTTATTTTTAATGTGTATTTAATTTAATATTTTAATATGTATTATACACCAGCGGTTAATTTTGTAGCTAATTTTGGTGTGCATCTAGTATTACTCGATTGATACTTATACAATTCAGCGATTCTTTCTTTAGATAAATTAATTGTATGTGAATTAAAAAAACAATTAGTATCTAAATAAAAAAAAATTCAAATTCAAAATCTCTTATAATGAGAAAAAATAATAAAAGAATAATTTAACTATTATGTATTTTTAGATTAAAATTATTATCAATAAAAAGTTTAATTTTTTTAATAATAAATACATAAAAAAATATTGATGAAAAATTAATGAATAAAATATTTGTTTCGTTATTAATAGGCATCTACAGTATCAAGCATCGGAGTAAGCTCTAACTAATGAAAAAGACAAGAAAGGGTAGGAGTTCCTTTCTTTGCTGACTCGAAAGGGTAATTAATTAATGCAGTTGATCCCCCAAGTTACGAAATTAGATGGACATTCCTTGCTAAGTCAGACAACCATGTCCTGCTTATCTATAAATAATAACAAATATATAAAATTCGAGTAATAAATTAATCACTGGACGAATTTAAATCTATTAAATTTGAATAATGATGGGTAAGATATTTTAAGGAAGCGCTTTATGAAGCCTGCCGTAATTTGATTGAACTATTTATTCTTCTTTTACATGCGCGAGAATAAAACTTGAAATTAGAAAAAAATCAACACAAAATTACTTTACCCGATTTCACTAAACTAAAAAAACAAAAAAAGATAGAATTGAAAGCTTTTTTTATTGACCAATTAGAATTGCCTCCCAAGATTTATAATTATATATTTATAATATTTAATATTATATATTTAATTAAATAATAATCAAAATAAAAAAATTATAAGTACCTGCAATTACCAAACTATGACTTTTTATTAAAGTTTAATGAATTATGTTTAGATAGACATTTATTGATGTAGAGTTACATCTTATTAAGAGATTTAAAAAAACCATCTTTACTCTTTATAAATGATTTATTATTTTAAATTATTGGGATAAATGCTTTAATTTCTAATATTTATTAATATTAAGTACTATATGATTCTTATTTATATCAACGTAGTAAATACTAATTGTTTGAAAATCAAATTGTGAGACGAAACTTGATGTTATCAGCCTACGGCAATGAATCAGTGATCATAGGTTTGATGCAGAGCAGATGAATCTATTGGAATCCAGCCAAAATAAACTGAAGATAGATCTCAAACAACAGAGATATACAACAAATTATATATATTTCTAAATTCAAATAATTGCTTTTGGTGATAAATGTATTAATAAGTCCTAAGGCCCACTTTATTTTCACCTACCAGCAGGGAAAATGAGAAAGAAAAATAATGATTGATATTTTTTCCCACCAAGACGAACGGCAAAATTGAAAACAAACAAACACAAGTTTTAAAGCAGCCTACGACAGCACAAGGATTTTCTTCCATACACTCTGGAAGAACTGCAACACATCCTAAATTTCTTGGTCCTATATATCCACTCACACTCACTCTTTGTTTTTCATATCTCACTTTCATCAAAATCAATTTTCTCCATTCATTATTATTAGATTATATATTTATATATAATTGCATACATGTCACAACAAAAAACGCGCTAACCTAATTCTTTGGCTTTCATGCAATCATGCAAATTAATTATTCCTTCTTTATTTTATAGTAAGGCCATCCCAATTCATAGTAACACGGGGTGTTATGATTTTTTTTTGTTTTTATTTTATAATAATTTACTTTTTCATTTAAAGAGAATTAAATAGAACTTACCTTATAACTTATAAATAATTCAAAACTTAAAAAAAAAACCGACAAAGATAAGAAAACTTCTTATAATTTATAAATTAGTTTCACAAGTTTTTTTTTTTAACGGTAGTTTCACAATTTTTAAATTTTGGGAACGTAAATAGAAAATGAATGAGGAGTACGTAGTTCTAGCTGTATAATAACGAATCAAAATAATGAATACAGCAGAGATAGCAAACAAAATTGATTAAACTCCGTAAGGATGAATCTGTGGGCCATTGTGAAAACTGTGGGCGTCAGCTTCAGAATTCAATAACTCTGAAGCTAAAGTATTATAAAAGATTAGTGAGTCTATCCCTAAAGAATCACTTCCACGTCAGATTCTTACTATTTTAATCCAATATTATTATTTATGTTGAACATTATTATCACCTTATTCAACAAAACTAGTTTCTCAAAGAGTCATTAATACACTAGTGTAATTTTGCTAATGAAAAAAATGATATTTTTATTTACTTAAATAAAATCAGATCAATTTGAAAATAGTATTTGGAGAATTGGAGTATATTTTATTATTGAAAAGTATAAAAAATAGTAGGTCATCATGATGAGAAAGAAACACTAATAAGTTATAAGTGGCATCCGATGGTGGAAATGGAGACGAGAGACCTCACCACACTCAACGTGTACATGAGATCAGATACATCAACTTCAACTTAAAATAAAAAGGGAGACTAGTCAAACAGTACAAATGAACAATGTATGAACAGTCACCCAAATTTCTAACTGAAGCGTGTCCAGTTTAGTTCGGAACTAAAACAAGTTCGTGGCGACTGGACAGGAAATTTCCCTCCGCAAAAATCAAAATCCAAACATATTTATTTCTATCTCTCCCTTAATTTTCAATTTCAAATCTTCATTTGACTTTCTCTTTGCATCTCTCTCATTTTATTTCTCTTAGATAAAATCTCTCTCCATCAAATACACAGTAATGGTTAGCGACCAAAAATGAAGATGATGAGGTTGCTGTTACCGCCAGTACTGCAGCTATCATGAGGCATCCAAGTAGTGAGCAGCAATTGCAGCCGCATCAACGTCACAGCATCTCAAGCATCGGAGTGGTGGAGGACGAGCTTCAAGGGCCACGGGATGGTAGGCGTTTCCAGTTAAAGATGGTCGAAGTAGCACCGGCATGAAAGGGGCAAGAACGGCCAGTTAAGGGACCTCACCCACGACTACAAAAAAGCCTATCACCTTCCATTTCAACAAGTCAAGTCTTTGTCTTTTCCCTCCTTCATCCTCCAGCTGCTGCTTCTTCTTCTTTCCCCTCATTTCCGTGAAAATTTCGTCTACGTCGCCAAGCTCACTTAACAAGCTGAGCGCTAGGAAGGTTCCCTCCCTCCTCAACTAATTTTTAATATTCTCCTTTTCTTCCTTGTTTTACCTTACATCAAAGTGTAATTTTTAAGGTTTTGGAGAAATATATATGTTTTTTATGTCTTTTTTCTTTTCCCTGCTTAGAAATGATGGATGCGATGAACAATCTGGCCAAGTTTAACGTTGAATTAACCGTTGAAGAGAAAAACCTTCTTTCAGTTGGGTTTTCAGTGTCTTCTTTAACAAAATGTTTCTTTAAGCCACACAAAATCTTCTATGATTTCAATTTTTTTTTCCTTTCGTTTTCCAATTTGTTACAGGAAATGTGACTATTATCGGTATCTTGCTAATTTTAAGGCTGGAGATGAGAGAAAATAAGCTGCTGATCAGTTCATGAATGCATATCAGGTATGCTATTGCTAGCTGACATGTGTAGATGTGTGGTTTGGATAACTAATTGGATTGATATGTGGTTAATTGATTATCACATCTTTTTTATAGCTAGAATTCAGGCAACATGAATTCCGTTATGCTGAATCTTTAACCATTAAATGATCTTCTTGAGATATGGTTCAACTTTAGCTTTCTTACTTTCTTTAACATGATATGTATTTTAGCTTTTTGAAGACATTGAAAAAACTGGTATTTGTAATTTTAGACTTGGTTATCAAAATTTATGCCATTTACAATTCTTTTACAGTTCTCCCAACAATCTGTATTCTACTTGTTGATTTCATATGAAGAATAAGGGAATTACCATTTTCACAATTTCTCTATTACGTGATTAATGTCAACAAACAATAAAGGCTCTTTAGTCCTGAAGAGGAGGAAACATTTATTGTTCTCTCGAGAGTAGAGTAATTAGTTATTACTTTGGTTAGCATTGTGGTTATGCTTTAATTGTAGGACTTTTCTTTATATACTGGCATCCACATTTTGCTTTTGCTTCTTCCACCAAAATCACTCTAATTTTATTCTTCTTGTGATTGTACCTGAAAATTGACAGAACTTCATAATCAAAATGGGGTTGCAGCTGATATTCCTGTTAATCAGGCCACATTTAGTTCTCTGCATTCACAGCTTCATCTATGTGCAGGAATGTTCTGAATTTTTTTTTTAAATAATGGATATTATGGTCCTTAATGAAAAATTCAGGACATTAACTATATTTATCTCATGTTAAACTTTATCCTTTTATCTGTATCAACAAATCTGCACCATTCCATGGTCAGAAGCCACTTGGAGTCATCATCAAATTCGCTGAAGTTCCTTCATCTATAGCTCTTCTACCTTCTAAGGCATCTTTTGGAGTTGATGGAAATATTGCAGTTTCATTGTCCCATTCATTTTCCAATACTCCTTCAAAGAACTGGATTCATGGTTATGTGGATTCTCCATTATCACATCATAAGCACCACAATTACAAAGAAAAAGTTTCTCAACTAACCTACCCAAATAATCTTTATACTCATCAAGGTTTTATTCTATGAATTTAAGATGACTAAAATTCTTGCACGATTATCAGTTTCGTTCAAGTTGACATACTAAAGTTATTTAGATTTTTTTTCCCTGAACTTCCTTGAAAAATGTAGGCACATCACTCTTCAAATTAGAAACACATTTCTTTTCACCTACAATATGGAGTTCTGTTGCACTTGCACCATCACCATCAATTCTAATTGATCACTTGAATGATATAAACCGTAAAGTGAAGCACTCATTGTGTTCATTCATTCTAACTCATGTTCTTATAATGATTTCTAATCTAAATTACTGCTTGCTAATTAGATATGTTCTCATGGCATCTCAATGTTGCATTGTTACATGCTTTGTCCATTTCCATTATCGGTTCCCTCTTCCTCCCAATAAATTCCACTTTTATGTTCATCATTAAATAAGATAAAGACTCCACTACCGGCATATGCTTTGGTTTGACAGCTCCACCTCCTAATAAAGGTATTATTCTAAATCTTATACAGAACTATGACTTTTTTTTTTTTGGTAGGATTATGTTGTATTTCCATGATCAATTTTAAAATTTGAAATATATGCCCATTTATGTTTTTTTAAATAAATGTAATTGATTTAATAATCTTACTTTTTAAATTGGAATCTGATTTGTGTATACTCCAAAAAGCACATGCTTCAATGTACGGATATAGTATTTTGGTTAAGCACAAGAAAATAAAATAGATTATGTTTAGTTATTAGGAAAGCAAGGTTTTGCATTTCACATAGAACTTTTTTTTTAGGTTAGTAACTACTTGATCACTAAATTTTTCACTTGTAGGTTTCTATTTTAGTTATTTTTTTATTTTAATGTGATATCATTATTCCGTTCATGATATAGTGCCTTACTTAATGCAACTTATTATCATTCTACCACATTCTTGGTCTCTTCTTAAGCATGAGAATAAAGAATTGCTTCATCAAAAAGACCCAAATCAAAATATCTTAACTAGTCAATAAGACATGTTTATCTCTAAACATAATATTCAATTCCAAACTCATTTTGAGATTCCATTAGGAGTGGTTTTGGCCATTCCACCATTTAACTATCGTGTAAACCTTGCTGTCTAATAAATGACTACTGATTGTATTGTTGCAAACTCCATTGTGCTCAAACCTCCAACTCAGGTAATCAATCATACTCTGCATTGGAATTAGAGTTGGCCTATTATCAATATCCAAATTTGGAGTTCATGTACCAAAACACAACTTAATGTTCTTAATGGTACAAAGCTTGGCTAGAATTTTAGAGTTTTGCAAGGATGAGGCCAAAGAGTTGAAAATCAGCATCGACAGTGGAAAACATATTGTTGTAGCTTTGGAGGACTCTAAGTAAATTTTTTTATCTAGATTTTTAGCCAACTACATTTTTTATTGATGTTTAATATTTGTTCAATTATAAGGTAGATAGTAGACTAATTGATCCTTATTAGTTATTTGGAGATTTTGTTGATCAAATATTGCCTCATTTTAACAAAGCTGGTACTAAGCGTCCTATTATGGCGCTGCAGTTGTTCAAAGCCAAATTTATTTTATTAACGTCAGATTTATTTTCTGTATTCAATTCAAACTGTATGTTTTTTGGTATCTTATCATGTCAACATATACTTTCTTAGAATCTCTTTTGGTAGATAATTGGAGGAACATTTTTGTATTTAAAGAGTTATGCTTGATCTCAAGGAAAAGACCAGCAGTTTGGCAGAATTATATGATAAAAGTTTGATATTTAGAAAAGTTGAGTAGTGTAAATACTTTTACCTGTTTTGAGTAGCAATAAAATGTATGTCCCAAAAGGGATTCAATTAGATGATTTTGAATACATTCATCTTTAGATAGTTAGATGTATTTAAACATTTGTAATGTTGATATTTTTTATTGGTTTTTTTTTTTGTCTGTGCCTTCTTTTCATTTAATCTTATTGCAATAAAAACAACTTAAAACTACATTAAAATAGTAGAATAAGGCAATAGGAACAACTTAAAACTTAATAAAATGAGAGACTTTAGAATTATTTACAATTTTATTATGTTACATTCTTATGTTTATTAGTTTTTATGATTCTTTTGTTTATCAAGATTCTATTGTATTTATAATAGGAAGAGGTATAAGATGAATATAGCCTATTTTTTAAGCAAAGGTAGGTTGTATTTATTCCAATGGAATAAGAAAGGTCCAACAAATGACAGCAGTGCATTAAATTGGGGGTTTCCCAAAAGTTAACAGCTTACAAAACAATAACATCTCAGGAGAAATTTCAAAAAAATAGAGAAAAATAAAGTAAGGGTGTCAAAGGAGAAGATGAGAAGCATTATCAGTAGGTGAGAAATGAAGTGGACTTCAAAGCTAAGTTACTCGCCTGAGACAAAATTTCCTCGGGGAGTGATGATTTTCTAAAAAATCAGTAAGAGTGAAAATAAATTGCTGAATGAGCTGCTTATAATTGGGTTGTGTTTTGATTAGGTTTAAGCTTGCTTCCAACCAAAACCATGGAGGATGATTTTGCCAGATTGAAGGAACTAAGTGCTGTCCCAAACGAGACCAAACTGCAGCAGAAATTGGATAAGAGAAAAAGCAATGGAAAACATCTTCTGTAGCATTCTGGAAGCAGGAACAAAGTGGGGAGATTGTTGCTTGCTATATTTGCATTATATTTTTTGCTCTCTCTAATATACTTGCTGGAATTTGCTCTCTCTAAACAAGTGCAATTTGTCATCTATAGTTTAATTTTGGAATTATTCATCAGCTAAACAATCTTTTCATTTATATTATTAATAAAGAGAATAAAACATCAGCTTAACAATCTTCTTACATCCGTATCTTTTACTCTCCATCTATTCATTTATTCTCTTCCAGTGTGTCTCATTTCATATTTCTCAGCAAGATACTTCCAGAGTTCCAAGAGCTAAGTAGAGCAATCAAGTCTAATCACATGCATAAGCCCAGTTTTAACTTTATAATTCGAATTTATATGTAGACAACGATCCTAGAAGATAATAAAAATAAATCAATTAAACAGTTCTGAATAAATCTACTATACTTCATATTTTTCATCTAAGACACTCTTAATTCATTATTGTGGTGAATGTGATCTATAATTGAGATTAAAAAAAAAAAGCCACAACAGTCAAATTTCAAATCACAAGTATTTAATTCATCACGAACATGGTAGTAGAAATTGACAACATGAAAATGAGTAGTACACAACAATTATATGTATGATTATAGTTTAAAGCAAATTGGTTTCCAAGATAAAGAATTATTAACTTTTTAAATAGTATAATTAATTTAAAATATGTTTCATTTTGATGATTAAATTAATTTTTAAAATTAGTTAAATATTAAGGGAATAAAAAATTAAGTTATTTTAGTCTTTTTAATATTATCAAATTAAATTAGAGTCATTTTTTAGAGTACATTATTAATCCTTTATTACTTTCATACTAAGATTTGAAATATCTATTACTTTTTAAAACACATTCAGCTATTAACTATTCGTTTCAAAAAATTTAATTGTTAATTTTCTCAAAGAATTTGCTTGATTTCACAATATCAGAGTTTTCCTTTTATGATTGAGAGCTGAAGGACTTTCAACTGACATGCCATTAGTATTACCTATAATCTATTATTTACAATTATACCTTGTGGTTTTTTTGCAAATTGTAACAACAATTTCTTTCTGTCTTTTGTGAAAATGGCATTCCTGCTGCCCAAAACATATGTTTACATACTCCTTATTAATTTACCTATGAAATTACAAAGATTTAAACAATCAGTTCCTATAGATCAGCTATTAGTATCCTTACCGCTTTAAAAAATTAGTTCATCTTTCATACCGCTGTTAATTAAATCATCGTTGTACATTGCTCACTACATGCAACCTTATATTTGCAAATTTTTTACCCCTTTTTTCTCTCCCGCGCAGCGTGGTCCTTGCTAGTTATCATTTATAATCAACCCACCTTCACAATTCACAAGAAAATATTGTACATATTGATGATGACCCACGATCACACATAGTTATTTACTAGGAGTATTAAATAAAGTTTAATCAAGTAAATTTATCATTACTTCCCAACTAATTTAAGAATAACAAGTAATTTATTTTTAAACGGCAATAACAAGCAAAGTGATACAAAGTACAACCATTGTAATATCATAATTAGTAAATATTAGCATTGAGAAAAATAGTATACATAAGAATTATACTATTGTAATAGAAAGGAAAAAAAAAAGAAAATTAAGAGAACTTTGATTCATTAAGAATTTTTTTTCTTTTTACTTGATGAAGTAAAAAAACAATTTTTTGTTAATTCATTTTTTCATTATATAATCAAATATCTTCAATGTCATTTTTAACTTCATTACAATTTCAATCATACAATTAATTATATACATACTTTTTTTTTCTATAATTCTTATCTCCTCTAAATTCTAATGCTAATAACATTGGTGTTTTTATTGAAAGGTTCTGCAATGGAAAAACCAATTGCAATTGCTATTCAAATCTAAACAAGTATGAATAATTATTCCTCAAGAGATTTTGATTATGAATTTCAAATTAATGGTATAATTCATACAAGTTAGAGAAAATTCCAACATATGATACTAGTCCTATTTTTTTCTCCCTATTATAAATTTATAATATTGTAGTTGTTATTTACACTATTTCTATTATTACTAATATTTAATTAATATTTAAATACTAAATCATATCATTTTCTAATTTTTCCATTATTATATATTCGTATCATATATATATATATATATATATATATATATAATATTGTGCAGAAGAAACAGGACAAATTTGTGGATTCCGAATAATAGAGATGAAAAATTGTTGGTACTTTGCAAATTAATTAAAAACCTACAAGCTAAGCATCGTGTTCTTCTTGTAATAATTTTCTCCAAATTGCATATTATACTACCCATAGAAATCCAAAGGTCTACCCATGGTTTTGATTGTTAAGCCTTAATAATATATATTATGTTCAATTTGAGCCGTCTTTTTCTTCATGCAAGAAAACAAAGGCATGATTTTCTCAATTGAAAAATTAATTAAATTCATCCCATCAGGTGTAATTTTTTTTTTATTATTAACAAATACGTGATATAATAGATTTCATTAACAAAATATACCCTACAATGCAAGAAATGTCAGTTGATTGAAATGGTCTACTCCCACCACTAACAAAGATCGAGTGTGTGTTTGAAGAATTGATTTCATGTATAATTAATAATTAGACGTAGTTTAAATTTGACAATTATCTTAATCAAATCTATACCATAGCAAATGGAATGCACCAGAGAAGCAGCAATTTTTGCATGATTTTGGTGCATATAACAAGCGAAGTAAAAAACAAGGGAGAATGAGTGACAGACGTGGTAAATACCAAATTACCAATGAAATGAGTAAGCGGAGGCCCCATCACTGTAAACTCTGGACACTTCCGCATTAGATTCTCCGTTGTTGCTGATATTCCTTTTTTTTTAAATTTTTTAGTTTTATGTAAAAAAAAATGTATTTATGTTATAAAAAATTTAAAAATACAACAGAAAACAATTTTGACAAGTAATAAACAGCAGTAGATTCTATAAAAGTTAGTGTGGAATGGGGTCCATTGCACACACCATGTCTCATTCAGTGACAAAAAAATCATCGCCCCATTTGGGTTCCTTGCGCCACACGCCCACACGTTCCAATTCTTCCCTTACAAATATAATAAATAAAAATTTATGGTGCGTTTAGTGTGTGCTTTTATTTTTTTTTTTATTTTCAGTGTTTTTTATTTTTTGAATTTTATAAAGAAAAAAGTAAAAATAGCAAAAAATAAGATTTTATTGTTTTCAATGTTTTCACAAAATTCAAAAAATAGAAAACGATGAAAATGAAAATAGAAAATGAAAACACAGACCAAATACATCCTTAGTTTTTGTTATCAATGTTGTTTGTATATTTTTTTTAAAAATAGAATTTTGAAAAAAAAAGAGCAAATCATGAATATAAATAAATTAATAAATTACATCTAATATGTTTTATTTTCAACATCTAATAATTAAGAGTTAAGAAAGTGAGAATGGGTTGGTCCCCTCCAATCTATATAAAGCAAGCCACACTCCTACTTGGTTCCATTCCATTCCATTATTACTTCATTTCAAATTCTCATTTGTGTGTTAATCACTGTGTTTGTGGGGATAGCTAGCTAGATAGATTTAATTTAGGAATTAAGACAAGAGATGTTGGGTGTGTTCAGCAGCTCCATCGTGTCTCCGCCGGAAGAGTTGGTAGCGGCGGGCAGCCGAACTCCCTCTCCAAAGATCACGGCTGAGTCGCTGCTGAAGCGTTTCGTAGAGAGCAACGGATCGGCGGTGTCGGTGGAGGTTGGGGATGATGTTGGGCTCGCATATAGCCATCACAAAGAGTCGGCATGGACACCAAGGTAACTAACTCTATCCAGTATTTCTCTGCATACTTATACATCATACATAATTCAAAATCTTGATCACTAATTCATGTTAAGATATTATTCTTTATTGATTTTGACATTGAAATTTACAGATCGTTTGCTGTGAAAGATGAGATATTCTGCGTGTTTTCGGGAGTGCTTGAGAATCTGGGGAGCTTGAGACAGCAGTATGGACTAGCTAAGTCTGCGAATGAAGTGGTTCTGGTGATTGAGGCTTACAAAGCTTTGCGTGACAGAGCACCCTACCCTCCCAATCACGTCGTTTCCCATCTCAGTGGCGCATTCGCCTTCATTCTTTTTGACAAATCCACTTCTACCCTCTTTGTGGCCTCTGTAAGCAACCTTTAATATCAAATTTATTTATTTATTACTTCAATTTCTCACTCATTATCATTATTTAACTCTCATACAGGACCAACATGGCAAGGCTCCTCTGTATTGGGGAATAACTGCCGATGGCTATGTAGCGTTTGCTGATGATGCAGATTTGCTTAAACGTGCTTGTGGCAAGTCTCTTGCTTCTTTTCCTCAAGGTTGTTTCTACTCCACAGCTGTTGGGGGCTTGAGATGTTATGAGAACCCAAACAATAAGATCACTGCTGTCCCTGCCAATGAAGAGGAATTCTGGGGTGCTACTTTCAAGGTATCAATTTTCTTTACCATATATATGAGGCAGAGGCAGGGCTCCAATATGAAATACAATTATTCATTTCTTCTCTTTTGCTATCCACTGATTGTTATATGAAATTGCAGGTGGAGGGCCCAGCAGTTGTGGCAGCCAGAGAGTAGCGTATGATGAGCAAGGCCATGTAAATTAAAGTGTTAAACTAGCTTGAGATGGAGGAAAGTGTTAGGGTGTAACCGTGCTCATAAGATAGAGAACTTACTCTTCTATCTACATATGTACAGTTACGCTGTTTCCAATCTAATAAGGCTGGTTTTTGTGTTGAATATACTCTCTATCATTCTTTGTTATATTTCCTACGCGATCAACAAAACGCATTTACAAACACCTGCAACAAAAAGAGAGAACTCAAATAAGGAGAGGAAATGATTCAAGAAAGATGACCCCGACTTAGATGTCACACAGCAATAACTGGCAGGACAAATGTCTTACAAACTGCAGTCAACAATAAAATGGCATTCATAAGGATTTGAGTATTAAAAAAATTAGGTTTACATGAAAAAAGTAAATAAAAAAAATTAAGGATATATTTACCTTTTTAAAAAAATTATTTGGTCCTTTCTTTTAAATATTATAAAAATGAGTCATTTTTAATATTTTAGCATAATAGGTCTTTTAATAATTAAATCTCCCGTTCTTTATATTAATTTTTTCTAAAAATTACGTTAATAACATCACCCTACTAATCATAAATGTATGTAACTAGAGAATTTGGGATATGTATATTGGCTACTTTTACCCAGACACTAAATTATGTTCCCGGCTCCAAAACTAAGTGGACCATAACTGTAGGATCCATCAGGCCCATCAAGGGTCCAACATAAGAAAATACAGGTAATTGTTTTTCGCCAAAAACAGAAGGTATGAATGCAATATTGTGAGTAATTGGTTTGTAGTTGGTGCTTGGTAGTTGGGACAGATTAAGATTCCTTCATGCAATATTCAATAATGATAACTGCTCTGCTGCAGTGAATGGTGAATGAATAACATTAACATGGATCCAGTTGTGATTATTTATTAGCAATATTGATAATTCTTTTTAATTGGGATTTGGGAGGAGATAGTTCGTGGAAATATGGAAGTGGCAAGTCCTTTGAAGGAATTGTGATTTGCAGGAGACAATCCACATGTGAGTCCAAATCTATCGCTCCTCCATTTACAGTTTATCACAAGTGCATCTTCCCAGAACCTTCGCTTAATCACTTCCCCTTATACTATCAACCTACTCATCTAATCTTTCCTTCCTAAATTACTCCCTCCTCTACAAATAAATATTACTTAATCTTAAATGCTTCAACCGGTCAAGACTAAACACTAATCAACCTAATTTCTTATACCAAAAATAAGGTTTATGTCAAGTAGAAAATAAAAAGGATAAAATAAAATAGCAATAGGTTACATGTATGATGTATCATTATATATTTTATAAATATTATTTATAGCACGTAAAAATATAAATATGACCAATCATATACGAAAGTGTATAGTAATATACGTAGATTAATTTAAAATAAAATATTTAATTATTTTTAAATCAAAATAATAAAATTCATATAAAATGAAAATGCAGATTTAATAAATTTTCAACTTTTTTTTATTTCATCATTATAGTAATTTTTTTTGTGCACCATAAAATAGCCCTTGGTATCTGAATTACCGTGTCGGTCCTTATTTTTTAATTTTAACGTTAACACTTGAAGCCAAATAATCAACAACGTTGTACATGGTATGCGCGTGGATACACGGTCCAATCAGAACCCCAACTTCCTCACTTCCCTGCATTGTAGTATCGACACGTGTCCTAAACAGTTGCACTTTCCAATTGACCCTCACCCCCACGTTTGAGTACTGGATTCAACCCCACGTTGACATAATAGTCCTGTGTTAGAACTTCATCTGTCTGAGTTTATGTAGCAAAATAATTGCAAGGCAGTGGAATTGTGGAATTCTCCTTTGCTTCTTCAACACCCATATATATGTATGTTCCTTTTGGCGGATTCATTCATTACTTTTACAAAACTGACCTACCAAGCAAAGCATTCTTCTTCTGTTGAGTTCTGGTGGTGGGGGCATAAATAAACCCCTTCTATCTCTTACTTGCATGCTACACTTCTCCCCTTACAAGTTTCCCTTTTTCATTTCTGTATTCTGTCTCATCGTCCCTTATCACTTATCACTGCCACTACCCGCATTCTAAAATTTGAATGTCATGTCTTCTTCTCCTTGCTGCCAAGAATTTCATGAACCCATGCCGGTGCTGTTTGCACCTTTTAGAAGGGTTAAGCGTTTTAGGTTGTTTGAATCCTCCCTGGGTGCTCTTGGTTTCGTTCTTCTCACTGCTTTTCTCATTTGCGGCTTCTTCTACATGGATAATAACACAGATTTTGCTGCTAGATTTGGTCCCAACAACATGGATAAGCGGCCCAAGAGGTTCAATTGGTTGCAGATGAATGGCTCTGTTTCTGGGGAAGGCAGAGTTGAGTTCCTTGAAGAAAATGGTGGGGGATGCGATTTGTTTGATGGGAACTGGGTTTGGGATGAGACCTACCCTCTCTATCACTCTAAAGATTGCAGCTTTCTGGATAAAGGATTTCGATGTTCTGAGAATGGACGCCAGGACTTGTTTTACACCAAGTGGAGATGGCAACCTAAAGGTTGCAACTTGCCCAGGTAGCCCCTCATCATTTTTGTTGATTCTTTTCAAATTCATTCTTTTTGGTTGATGAGAAAATAATGATTAATGTGACTGGTGGTGAAATCTAACTCTAACATTGTCAAATAATGTGAATACTTAGCCACACTCGAGTTCACTCGAAATTACTTATTAAAAGTGGTTGGATAATTTTTAACTGCGATAAAGTATTAATTTTTATATAAAATTAATTGCATGTGAGTTTTCATCAGGAGTTAAATATGGAGAAATAAAAATAAAAAGGAGAAATAAGCATCAGAATCTGTCTTAAATTGATGAGAGGGACTGAACGGTAGGTTGCAATTGCTAGCCGTTGTGTACAGTCACTTTTATTTAACGTTGTGAAAATGACAACTTTCACTACATAATCTCAAAGTTTCTTTTGGATGCCTCTATGTTATTACTTATTAATAAGAAGTAAGAAGGACTCCAATATGATGTTACACCTCTCTTACGCAATTAACTAACGGTGGAGGAATAATTAAAGGCCATCCTATTTTGCTCGTATTTTTTTTGTCTTTTCTTTTCCTTTTCTGCATTATTTGTGCTACTTTTTGTCTTTTCCTCCTTTTTGGAATGTGCGGCAATTCCCTTTTGTCATTTACTTAGTGTTATTAACCTTCTATGTATTAAAAATGAAAAAATACTTTGCCAATAAATTTTAATCAATGTGTTCGTTTGTTATTCTTAATGGAAATGTGACGTTGGTGAATTTCAGTAATTTCAGCAATACACATCGGCCTCATAGTTATGTCAGTTTATTTTGATTAATAATATTATTGTTGTCTCAATAAACTTAACAGCATTGCTAATGAATAACAGATTCAATGCAACAATGATGTTGGAGAAACTACGAAACAAACGGATAGTGTTTGCTGGTGATTCAATTGGGAGAAACCAATGGGAGTCACTCTTATGCATGCTCTCTTCTGGAGTACAAAACAAGGAATCAATCTATGAAGTGAATGGTAGCCCAATCACAAAGCACAAGGGCTTCTTAGTGTTCAAATTCAGGGATTATAACTGCACCGTAGAATACTATAGATCGCCGTTCCTCGTCTTGCAGGGCCGGCCTCCCGCTGGAGCTGCTGCAAAGGTTCACACGACACTGAATGTGGATAAAATGGATTGGAACTCTCTGAAGTGGAAGGATGCAGATATCCTTGTTCTTAATACAGGACACTGGTGGAATTATGAAAAGACCATAAGAGGGGGATGTTATTTCCAACAAGGCATGCAAGTTAAGATGGAAATGCAGGTGCAAGAAGCATATAAGAGATCCATAGAGACAGTGTTGAATTGGATACAAGATACAGTTAACACTAGCAAGACACAAGTTTTCTTTCGTACTTTGGCCCCGGTGCATTTCAGGTTTGTTTTGGCATTTATGATATTAAATAGTGAAAACTCGTATGCAGTTAACTTCATATGAAGATTATAATTTAGTTAAACATATCAAATAATCTAACAGTTTTTAACAACATAACTTCACATGAAGTCGATTGCACTTGAGTCTTTATCAACTTTTAAATACCAAGAATTTGTATATCTTTTAGAAACTGAATTGGTGTATGTGATGTGTTTTGTACAGAGGTGGTGATTGGAGAAACGGTGGAAGATGTAATTTGGAAACACTACCAGAAATTGGGTCGTCATTGGTGCCTAATGACAACTGGTCCAAATTCAAGATAGTAAATGCTGTGTTATCATCAGCAAATACAAATAGTATGAAATTCAATGTGTTGAATGTGACACACATGAGTGCTCAGAGAAAAGATGGACATTCTTCAATATATTATTTGGGTCCGGTTGTGGGTTCTGGGCCTCATCATCGCCAAGATTGCAGCCATTGGTGTCTCCCCGGTGTGCCTGACACATGGAATGAGCTCCTCTATGCTCTCATCCTGAAATCTCAAGCTTGTCATACATCCAACATGTAACAAAACAATCATGTCTACCCTGAATGATTGAATGATGATCCACCAACAAATGCTTAAAGCCTTAGATAACAATTCTCAACACCTTAGATCTTTTACACAAGTGATTAGGGGAATTATTGGTCTTCAGAGGAAGCCCAATTTTTTGTTTCTTTTTGGATTACAAGTTTAGTTGCAGCAAATAAATCAATAGATGGGGGAAGCAGTAGCACATGTGAAAGTGTAATTATGAGAATTAAATTCATGTAATGCTTATTACAAAGGGAGCAGAATGTGTCTGATTTTCATAAAAGTCTTATTAGCTTGTTTTTAATCTACTGCTGAAAACAGGGTTTCCTTTTAATAATGACTTAATTAATTAAGAATTAGCAGCGTGTAGAATGTGTACACGTGCAAGAATCTTCAACAATCACGTGCAAGAGATTCACTTCACTTCTGTTTCGCAACTAGCGAGTCCCAATCAAGAACTATCGCCACCCTAATTGATGGCGGAACCCTACTTTCTCCTCCTCTTAGCGTTTCCTCCGCTGGTCCTCCTCGTCTTCCTCTACTTCATAGTACGGCCCCACCCAGTCAAGATCCCAATCAAGAAGCGCCACGTGTTCATCACGGGAGGATCCAGCGGCATCGGGCTGGCACTGGCCCACCGGGCCGCAGCTGAGGGTGCTCGCGTCTCCTTTATGGCACGGTCCGAAAGCAAGCTGGAGGAAGCCCGGAACTCCATCAAGATGGCAACCGGCGTGGAGGTGGCTGCGTTCGCGGCGGACGTGCGGGACTACGAAGCGGTTAAGAAGGCGGTGGATGAGGCGGGCCCCATCGATGTGCTGCTGCTGAACCACGGCGTGTTCGTGGCACTTGAGCTGGAGAAGCAAGAATTGAGTGATAATTGGTTTCAGTTTTTGTGATATGTGTTAATTGTTTTCCCCATTTCAGGTGGGGATTTATGGTTATGTGGCTTATTCCGCTAGTAAATTTGGGCTTCGTGGTTTAGCCGAAGCGTTGCAGCATGAGGTTATAGCTCATAACATTCACGTCTCTCTTATATTCCCTCCAGATACAGATACAAGGTATTTTCAGTTCATGTGTTTATTTTGTTGATTTGATCGACCAAACTCAAGTGAAGAGCTCTGTTTGCAGAAAACAAGAGGAAGCCAGAACTGACCAAAATCATTGCGGCCTCCTCTGGTGCAATGAAGCCTGAGGATGTTGCTAAGAGAGCTTTGGATGGCATCAAATCGGGTAGTTTCATAGTTGCTTGCAATCTTGAGGGGCTCGCACTTGCTCTCGCAACTGCTCAGAGCTCTTTCTTCATGGCATTTCTGGAGGTCGTTGCTGCAGGAATACTCCGTATTGCAGCACTGTGTTTCCAGTGGAATTGGTATGGCGCTATAGACAAGTGGCACACCCAAACTAAGGCTTTTACTTGAAAGATCAATCTACGATCTCTGGCCTTATGAGTACAGAGTAATGTTACTCTTTCCAAGTTCTTGTTTGATTGCCGTCTTTTATATTTGTGTCTTGTGAATTCTGACTCCATAGTGAAGAGGCTAGAGAGGCAATAACATTAGTATTTAATACTACCACTTCACTAGGCTTCACAAACCAGAGTACTTCATGTTATTCACCATTTGTTAGCCGTGTGTTTTGTAGAGCGATTAAACCCTTGTTAATTTACCCTATATACAGGGTAGTGTCTCAACCCAGCCAAGAAGTCCCTCGTGGTGGTAGAAAATTTGTAATTACAAAAAGTAGGCCTGATGGCAAATTTACAAATAACAAAACTTGTGTTAGGGAGATTTTGAATTATTTGTGACTGGAAGGAACACTTGTAGTTTTGGTTATCATGTACTTGGAAAGAATCTGCATGCAATCTTCCCTTCCCCTCCTTGTATTGGAAGATATGACTCAATTCTCTCTCTCATCTTGTGGTACAACATGCACAAACGACCATAAATTCTGTTGTCTGAGAAAACTATAGCGTGTCGTTTTCTAGGGAATTGATGGGGTTATAGATATTTGTACAATAGTACAATGATTTGCTGCCTTAAAATTCTATAGGCTTAGCAATTGCATTTGCAAGCATTATTAGCATGAGGTGAGTTGTATTTGATATGATATCATAATCATATAATGGCGTGTTGACCAATGTTTGTGAGTCAAGGCCGCAAGGCTAACAGTTACTGCCATGTGAAACTTGAGTTTAGAGTTGAGCTGATATTTGGGCAGACTGCATCACATGCGTTTAGGTTATTGGAGCAGTTGGAGTATGGAGATATCTGGTGGAGTATAAGTGCTTCTCAGTCTCACTGCCCATTTTCCATCTCTAAATAAATTGCTATAGCTTCCCTTTTAATCTGAATATCTTGATAAGATGGGGATGGATTGTCAATTCCTTTTGGTGCTACGCAAGTGCGCGCACATGTGACTATCCTTTGCTGCCCATCAATGATTGATACCTTTGAACATTCTTCTACCACCCATTTTTCTCACTACTATTTACTCATGCCTATCCAAGGAATTCATTTACACTGCTTTCACTAGACGAAATAGAAATCACACACTTACATAATCCTTTGGGACATACTAACAATCTTGTTAAGCTTTTTCAATTACCTATTTAGAGAGTTACCTCTCCATAGAATGGAGTGTTTAACTGTTTATTGCCTATATGTGTGTCCTTATAAGAACAAAACTATAAAAGGATAAGTTGGGTGAAGACATTAGACATGCAACAAATGGTCACAAACACGTATATAAAGATGAAGAGGCAAACATTTTATTGACCAAAAAGCTGGGACTGGGATACAAACACTTTTGTTGACGGGTAACACAGTCAGGGTTAGCAAGTTGAGTGGTACAGTACCAATCAAAGAGTAATGTATTGAAGTATCACTCCAAAAAGGTCCCAATATACTTTTGATACCACTATTTGTTAGTTGGGACCCACAGCAAGTTGTTCAATGTTCAATGCTTCAACATGAAGATCCAGTGACCGTAACATATAAGATTTGTCATGCTGGTTGAATCTTAACCATGAGCAACCGCTACAAGATACAAAACAGGATAGATAAGGACCCTTTTGGGACAAATAACAAATAACTCTGCCGCACTATGAGTACCATGAACCATAACTTGCTGTCTCTGGACTCTGGAGAGAAAGAGAAAGATATAGATAGATAAATAGGAGACTATCCACAATTCCACAAACCACAACCAAGTAAGCTAAAAGAATAAGGATTAAACCAATCTTAGATTAGATATCTGGACATGGGTTGTTCCTCAAATATGGATAATATCATCAAACACACTAACATGATTCTCTTTGGACAGATTGGCCAACTGTGACTGTGGCCCCACCAACTCACATGCCCATCACAACCATTTCAACTCTCCCATGCTTACCCCTTTTTAATTTAATTTCCCACCCTATATAAAACCCCTTCATATCTCGTGAGTTGTGGGACAATAACAACATACAAAGTTGCAACCAGATACAAACTCCTCTCAACACTTGGTTTCATATACCAAACTATTATTAACTGACAGATTTATATCTCACACAGCATATATGGAGGTTGCTGTGGAACTCGATGATGATCTGTTCTTTGCAGACTTAAGCAAGCAAATCTCTCTCTTAATCATGGATGAAGATGAAGACCCTCTTGCTTCTTGTCCTGCAGACTCTCTTCAGGTTTATTTTCAATTTAAACCCTTTTTACCTCAAAACCTATCATATTCAAAAGAGGTTAGTTCTTATTTGTTATTAACATGTTAGCTTGTAACTACTTCTTTTTCAGTCTTTCTCTGGAGCAATTCATGCTCCTCCACATCCTGCTCTGTTCTATGAACAAGCTATGAGAATACAAAGCAAAGGAACAGGTGTGTTCATTCCACAATCCACACAACCAAGAAGGAAGTATAGGAAAGGAAGATCTGGTTCCAAAAATCAGAAGCAGTCTCAAGATAATAATAATACAAGACTGGTTTCTCATCAGGTTCCTACGGCCAATTCCTTGAAACCGAGAAATGGCTGAAGCTTGAGGTTACCAGCAATAACCCTTCTGCAAAACTGCATGATTATGAAGAAGAAGTTGTACTGATTATTATTATCAGTTACTTTGCCGCCAATTTGAATTATTTAAGGCTCTAATTCTTTAGTCTTTAGCAGGTAATAATAATAATAATTGTATGGTCAATTATTGTACATAGTAATGTCATGTATACTTACTATTAGTCTATAGTCCTATTATAAGAAGGTATACTCCAAAGTATTGTGATTTGTGACCCTTGAGCATGTGGACAGGGACAAGCGGTGGATATTCCTCATGGCCTTATCTGGTCTGTCATAACATTATTATCCTTGTTTCTAATAATATCTGCTAAATATATGCATATGTCCACTTAAGTTTGTAACAGTCCATGTGTGTTATGTAAGATGGCGATGAAGGATATGTATAATATCAAATCACACATTATTGATGCCAGATATTTTATCACTACTTTTCCATCTTCTTTTTCTTTTTCCCTTTTTACTTTCATAAACATGAACAAGTTACAAGTAGCCATTTCTTGTTGAACACTTTGCTAAAACAACACAGATCATTTTCTTATCAAATTACTAAATTTTCGGTGGTAAAATTTTAAGCTAACCAAGCTTTCAAACATTAGAGAGTAATAATTCAAGTGTTTTTAGGACTGTATGTTAAGTTGGACTTTTGTTTATCTAATTGAAAAAGTTTTGGTAGATAAAAAATCAATATATATATATTTTTTCTCTTTTTATTTTTACCATTCAGTATTTCTTTAATTATATACATTAACTGCCTATTTGTCTATTGATCTTCTAAAATTGATTAGCATTATTCTATCTAATTACTCAAATCTTAATTCAATAACAAATAACAAGAATTCTTAAGATAAGAAATTCTTAGTCAGCAACACATAATAATAAAAATAATGAATAAGAGAGATATAGAGTCGGCGCTTATTATTGACATGATGATTCTAATAGCATTGTTGGCAAAATAAAGCGGTGAATCCGTAAGCTTTGGGATTAGGCTATTATTTGCCTTTAATAATGGCATTGTCAATCAATTATTATTCTTTGGGCCGCTCTAACCTCGAAGCCAAGATTTGTTGCATAATTAAGGATACCTTCATATTATATTTTGGACCACATGATTGCCACGGAATCTCATCATCACACCTATCTTTTCTTTTTCTTTTTCTTAAATTACCTTACAAGAAACTTAGAAATTTTCTTCCAAGTTGACAACCTATAACAAAGGAAAATTTGTGAAGAATCATTGCTAATGTCTCAGCATTTTTTTAAATACTGAATTATTATTCGAGCAACACCGATTGATGAGAAAGTAACATTTGTAATACGGTTAGGAAATGTAATCGTATTGAATATTCTGGCTTTGTGATTCCCTATCTCATTAAAAAAGAAAACATTAGCAGTAGGGCATACCCCCGTTTTCCACTGATAAACCAGTAGATAAGCCACCCCCCTCCACTCATTTATTAATATCTTATCAACAGAAATAGGAATTTTTTTTTAAAAGGAAAATTCTAAATAAAGATTTATTTAATTTTGTAGGTCAGTTCAATCATGTAGCTAGCTAGAGTCTAGAGATATTTTATTTTCCTATCAATAACATGCATCCGTATACTGCTTTTTTTTAGGTAAAACGAGTTAAGATGTTTCATGACCTTCCTTTTCGGAGAGGGTCCCGATAGAGGATAAGTCATAACCGAAAATGATTATTAATAATTCAAATATAAGAAAAATATGGATTGTTTAATATTTCTTTTAAGTCTTAGATAATAAGGGATAACACCTAATCTATAACCGCGAAGTCCTGGTGGTACATACTACATGTACATGCATGCAATTCTATTCTTTGAAGAAGCCTAATTTGGTAATCTTGTTTCATTATTATTTAAGCGAGGGTCCTACTTGATTTCTCCAGAGCTTTTCTGTTTTGGACACCGTCACAAAATAGAATCTTAGCTTCTCTTTATATCCAAGTTTAGAAATACTAGTATATTGCTATATGTAGCTAGCCCTCTCTTTTTCTCTTTTTCAATTCTTTTTTTCCCCCTCTGCATCTTGTATTTGATGACTTTGACCTGCAAGTTTTCCTTTCTTTTTTTTTCTAACCCAAACCTTTGTGCTAATTCAAATTGATTCCCCAATAATTTTCTTTATTGGTTGCCAATTTTATCAAAGTAATAAAAGTTAACAAATTACAAAAAGCACACGGAGATTTTGTGAAATTTCAAATCATACGCTACCTGGGGAAAATAATTGAATATGCAAAAAAAAAAAAAAAAAACTATAAAAACCGGAAGTTCCAATCATGCATGCCAAAAGTTCCTGTCAATATGCATTCAGTATTTAGTTAATGATTTTATTCAGTTGTCACTAGTACTCATAATGGAGATAAGAAAAGCAAAGGAGGAAATAAGAAATAGAATGCTGTATATATCAGCTCCATATTTAGTGTTCCATAATTTGGATATTACTTGAGAGTATTTTTTGGGTTATTACTTAGTAAAAGTACTCCTCTTGATGCATGCATCTGTGTTGTACAACTTGGTTCAGTAGTTTAGTAGTTTAGTTTGAACTTATCTCGCTGTAAAGTTCTCGTCTGAGCTCAACTTTATGGATAACGATAATGAAAATATATTGCCTCTTATCATCTGCCTTGTACTTAAATAGAAATAATAAATAAACTCACATTTTCAGCAAAGCCAAAATTGGAAGCAATAACTGAATTTGGTGACTAAGGTAAAACAGAAGATCCTTTGGTAGAAGTCTCAACTGAACTGAATAATTCATCTTCCTACTCTTTTTTATCTTCGTATAAATTTTAGGGTTGAACATTTTATTGAACTGTCACACAAAAACAATTATAATCTGATGAGGTGGTCTAAGTCTAACACGATTTGTTAGTATCAAAGTTTGAGTTTGCACATCTATGATCATTCAGTGATCACACACAAGCTGCTTAACCCTACCG
>JASCZI010272059.1:2165-27142 GCA_036250425.1 Stylosanthes scabra
TGGAGATGTTTTTTCCTTGAGGGTCAATGCATACATTCGAATACCAATTTTAGGATCTTAGTTATCAAGTACAACGAATCTAGTATAACTAAGCCCTAATCTCTTAGTAACTTAGTTTCTATTTACCTAATCAAAAGCTAATCTCTTAGTCAATCAATCAAATAAATAGGTGAAGATCTAAATCAGATTCTAATCCATATGAGTCTCAAAAGTGATCCTAGATTAGATTAAATGTCACTCTATCCAAACTAGTTCTAATCCAATTTTAACCCACAGAATTTTAGTTGCATAACAATTAACTTGACTATCTCTAGTTAGACTTAATTGATTATGTGATTCAATTTCCAGCTAGCATAAATCAATAGATCTCTCAATCTAATTAATCTAGCCCTAGACAAGTTAAGAACACCTCTCAGTGATTCTAAACTATTGGGATGAAGAACAGAAAATTAAATCATGCATAGAGATAACTGAAAATACATCAATGAATTAATAATCGAATGTACACAAAAGACTACCTCATGCTGGGTGAACAGAGCTCCTCACCCTTAACAATGGAGTAGTTTAGCTTTGCATAATGAAAACTAGATCTAAGAATTATGAGAAAACAAATATGTGCTGAGTGTGTAACCCTAATGGTTAAATCACTCTTTATATATATCCTAATCTAAATTCAAATTAAAATCTAATCATATCTTAATCTTATTCTAATCTAAATTCAAATCAAAATCTAATCTTATCTTAATCTAATCCTAATCTAATCCTAATCTTATCTCCTAAAATTACAAGTCCTTATCTTCTTCTCTTTATCTTCAATCAATCTTATCTTTAATCTTCCAATCAAGCCCTTGATTAATGAGTGAAATTGATGCCTAATGACTTGGGTTGGATTGGCAATGAAAGAATTTATGGAAGTGAGTGTTTTGCTCCTATGTATAACGTGAAGTTCTCACGTATAACATGGGAGTTCTGCCTTGATTCTGCTTCTTCTCGTTCAATACCCACGTATGTCGTCCACTCTCCACGTACAACGTGTGATCATAGCCTCTAATTGCTTCTTTGGACGTTTATGGCTCACGTACAACGTGGGAGAGCCCACGTTATACGTGGGCTCTCTGTCCAGGTTGTGCCAATTTGCTAAATTACTCACGTATGACGTGAGTTCCCCACGTATTACGTGTGGGTTCTGTCCAATTTGCTCCATTTCTGTTTATTGCTCACGTATGACGTGAGGACTGGCGTATGACGTGGTGCCTACTGGGATTGCATTTTGCTTCTTTTTATCTTCCTTGCTTCAATCTCTCTTAAATGGTCTTTAATCACCTAAAACTCTTAGTAAATTCTCTAAAAACACAAACACAACTCAAAGAACATCAAGTTTGTTTGATTTGAACAATTAATAGCAATAATTCACAAAGAACATCATGATATTTAAGAGAAATTGGGACTAAAAACAACCCAAGATGCACACGCATCACAGAGGTTCCTCTTAGGGGGTGTCTAATCGATCTGGGACACAGCAGCAATGACAGTGATGCACCGTATTTCAACTCATAGCCGGGACACTCCTTTTATTATCATCTTATTTACTGCCTTTTAACTGCTTATTTACTGCTTTCAACTGCTTCCAACCTGCGAACTACTTTCAATCAATCTCAACTGCAACCAACCCCAATCGAAAATAGACTTTCCCTTTCGCTTCCTGAGCAGAACGACCCAAGTCCTACTTGGTATTTTGGTTGCACCCTGTGACACCTCTTTTAAAACGTTCCAGACGCCGTCCGCAAGGGATAAGGGACTTTCAGAACTACAACGACGAAAGTCCCCGCCCCGAGCGGGCGCGTCACGTTCCCACGAGGATTGACGGAACAAGC
This sequence comes from Stylosanthes scabra, assembly GCA_036250425.1. Lineage (NCBI taxonomy): Eukaryota > Viridiplantae > Streptophyta > Magnoliopsida > Fabales > Fabaceae > Stylosanthes > Stylosanthes scabra. Next base: position 4,040 of record JASCZI010272059.1, read on the forward strand.
AATACAATCGAATCAACCTTATTGACTAGAAAAAATAACAAAACAGAGAGGGTTGTAATGCAATTGTAACAAAACTAAAACAGTGAACAAGTATGAATGCAACGTGCAACTTAAGAAGTGAGATTGAGAAAACAGTGAATGGAAGTGTTAAGGACTTGGAGATGTTTAAACCCTAAGCTACTAATTCTTTGTTTAAATTTCTTCTCTAACAAGTATGATTAAATTCCCAACGAATCCTAATTAACTAAACCCTAATCTCTTAGTAATTTAGTTTCTCTAAACCTAACCAATTATCAATCTCTTGATTAATCAATTAAGAAAAGAGGTGAAGCACAAAACAGATTCAATTTCTTATTAGAATTCAATAGTGATTATAGATCAAGTTATATGTCACGTACTCAACCTATTTCTAAACCTATTGAAGAATCTAACAGAGAGAAAGTTGCACTAGTTATCAAATCCCTATTTCTAGTTCAATTGATAAGTAATGAGAATTAAGTCCCAACCTTTGTTATGATCAATTAAAATTCTCTCAAACCTAATTAATCAAAACACATAGAAGAAGAATACCTCTCAGTGATTCAACTCCTTAATGAAGAACAGAGAAGCTTAATCCTTGAATTAAAATCAATAACTTGAAATTGAAGAAAACCGTAAACTTGAATTAGTAAGCTATGCCAGGATGAACAGAGCCCCTCATCCTCAACAATGGAGTTTAGCTAGACATAATTCTGTAAAACAACTAAAATTCTACGTAGCAGGCTAGGTTACCAATCCTAATGGTTTAGAAACCTATTTATACTAATTAACTTATCTAAAATTAAAATTAAATCAAATCAAATCCAAATCCAATCAAATCAATTAATCTAATTTCTATCTTATCTCTAGGAGATCTCACTAATCAAATTACAATTTAATCCCTTGAATTAAGCCCTTGATTTAGCCAATTACATCTCCAAATTTTTCACCTATTTTCCACCAATTAATTCAATTAGAAATGCACTTCCAGTAGCTCCATTTTCTCCACGTTTTGTACGCCCATGCTGGCGTTAAAAACGCCCCAAGCTTTGTTCATATTGAAGCTTGGGCGTTTCACACATATTGCTGGCGTTTAAAACACCAAGGCTGGCGTTAAAAACGCCCATGCTGGCTTTGAGAACGCCCAACATGGGGTGCCTCCTGGAAGTGTTCCTCAAAATTCTTCAAAAATTCTTCAATTAATCCTCAAATTCTTCTAATTGTTTTGCCTTGATCTTAATCATTTCTTCTTCAATTCTTTCTCTTCTAATCCTTTGTTAATCTTCTTCAATTCCTGCAATTATCATTGAATTCAAATACTCAAAGCTATGATGATAAAAAGTGATGAATTTGATTGAGTATTAAACTAATTGTTACTTAGTTTGTAAGAAATGAATCATTAAAATCACTAATGATGCTCATGCATCATCGTCCTCCCTCTCACTTAAAGGACTTCATTTGCCACACTACTAGCCCTTATCCCATTTCCAAATATTTCAGTGATCATCGTTTGAATTTGGCCTACCAGCATTCCATTGCAAATGCTAATGCAATCCTTGAACCGAAGTTTCTATCATCAAGTTGTTAAATTCCCAAAATGGCAGCAGGCTATAAAGAAGGAACTGGATGTTCTTGAATCCAATCACACTTGGATCTTAGTTCCATTACAAGAGGGGAAGCACACCATTGGTTGCAAATGGGTGTACAAGGCAAAGCTCAAGGCTGATGATACACTTGAGCGTTATAAGACACAGTTAGTAGCAAAGGGATACACACAACGAGCTGGGATAGATTTCAGTGATGCCTTTAGCCCGGTTGCCAAGATCACCATGGTTAGAGTTCTTCTAACCATTGTTGCTGTTAAAAAGTGCAATTTACTTCAGCTTGACATAAAAAATGCTTTTTTGAATGGTGAACTTCATGAAGAAGTGTACATGGACTTGACTCTAGGTCATTCTCAACGGAAACAAGGTTTAATATGTAAGCTCACTCACTCCTTATATGGACTTCGTCAAGCTTCTTGACAATGGTTTAGCAAGTTTTGTTCCACCATGCTTCAACATAGCTTTCGAGAGTGCAAACATGATTACTCTCTATTCTATATTGGATATGAGAATCTGCCACATATCTCGTTGTCTATGTTGATGACATTATAATTGCAGGGCCACGACAGAAGCTTGTAGACAAAGTGAAGGTTCACTTACATAGTATTTTCAAGCTCAAGATTTTGGATGACTTGAAATTCTTCTTGGAACTTGCGTTGGCTAACCCAAGCAAGGAATTTCTCGCACAAAGCGCAAGTATACTCTCTCTCTTTTGGAATTCGCTAGTTTTTTGGATTGCAAACCAGCAGTCTTTCTCATGGAATCTAACCTCAAGCTTCGAACTGCTGAGGGTGACAAGGTCCCTGATGCTGCTGCCTATCGAATATTGATAAGACGCCGCATATATCTCACTATCTCCAGGCCTGATATCACATTTGTAGTGGTGAAGTTGGCCCAATACATGTTTGATCCTCGTTTACCTCACATCCATGTTGTTCATCACATTCTTAGATATTTGAAGGGTACTCCTGGATAGGAGCTTTTCTTTTCTTCTTCCTCTAAATTTAATATTTCTATGTATGCAGATGCTGATGATTAGGGGAGTTGCTTAGATATACTCTGCTCAACCACATGATATTGCACATTTTTGGAGGACTCTCTTGTCTTGTGGAATAGTAAGAAATAAGTGTTGTGTCCTGGAGCTCCACTAAGGCTAAATATCAGGCATTGGCAAATGCCTCATGTGAGATTGTCTCCCTCATTGCTCTGCCGAAGTTCATGGACATTGAAGTTACTTCAGTAATGTTATTTTGTAACAATCACTCTGCCATCCAAATGACAACTAATCCAACTTTACATGAACATTCTAAACACATTGAGATTGACTACCACTTCATCAGAGAGAAAGTTACAGTCAGTTACGGAACCAAGGGGGGACCTACAGTGGCCAGGGCCCCCAAAGGTTTCTACAAAAAATTAATTGTATATATAGTTAATGATATGAATATAGGACGTTGATTATTTTCTATATGAGAATCAGTTTCGTGTTTTATTATAATATGGGGTCAGTTTGGTGTTTGAGTTGAATATGGCGCCGCAACTATTTACACATTGACAATTCATCAAAGACGGAGGCCACAATACGTCACTGACGGATTTCTTTTTTATATTTTTTTAGAAATGGAATTATGAGAAAACGGACGGCAAAGATCGAAATTGACTTGCATCATGTGGTTGGGAGTAATGATGAATACGTCAGTGACGTATTGGCTATGTGCCTAAAAAAATAAAAAGAAAAGTATCCAGATCGTTGCTTTTAATGAGGATCCAACTACCAGCAAAAAAAATTGCTTCATCTAACGGCTGGAGATCCCCAAGTAGCAAATTGACATCTTCATAGCACTGTACTTTCACTATTTATTTGGAACAAATACCACTTTCACTACAGAGAGAGATACCATTCAAGCTTGGAGAAGAATATCAAATAGGTGAAGGATTAAAATAAAAAAGGGTAAAGCTCAAAAAACACATTATTAAAAAGCTTAAATAATTTGAATACGTAATATTTTTTGTTTTACATATTGTTGAGAATTTGATTTGTGATTTTTTAGCATTTGATTTTTAAATTTTATTCAATTCTTCGGTTTGAGTTTTAACTTTTAAATTTTAATTTATTTCTATGCTAATGTTAGGAGTAAGGATACCCCTAAGAAGAGAATTGGGAGATTAGGGAGAAACTAGAGAGAATTAGAGAGGAAGAGGATAGAATTCCCAAATTGGGACCAAAGGGAGAATGAACCATTTACTAATTTCATGCATAATTGATTACAATACTACTATTGCTATTTATAGAAATCCAATTAACTAACTAACTATGCTAAACGGGCTTTGGACCTAATTATACTCATAACATTACCCTACCCTTCAAAACAACCTTGTCTTCAAGGTTGGAAAAAAAAAATTTTATAAACCTAATTACAAATAATAAAACTAACAATTAATTCTAAAATGGTATTTTTTTTATTTCTATACTACTGCAAAAATAAAAATCTACCACCAGGATCCCATTGTTTAAAAAATAATAGGCCCCATGAATTTTCTAAATATTTTGTTGTAAAAATTGGCCCAATAGATGATCCACATTGCTGAAGTTGAATTTGGGCTAGGTTTACTCCATGATGGCCCAACTTTTCTTAATGGGGTTGCAGGCTCTCCACTCTTTCAGCAAGAAGGAGCTGCTCCATGAACCCTAGTTTCTCAACTGAACCTGAAGGAAGAAGAAATGTGCCACCTCCGAGCTGTCATTGCCGCCGTACCACGGTGCTCCTGCGCCGCCTCTTCGTTTAGCCACAACCTTGTCCAAAGCCAGTGCCTCATCACCACCGCGACCCCAACAATTTCCAGCAGTGGTTGAGGCTGTATCGCACAGCGTTGTCACCATGGGGGAGCTCACCCACGCTGTTCTCGCAGGGTAGCGACCGATTTCCAGCGTACTCCGGACTACCTCGAAGCAACGCTGCACTCGATTCACCTCCTTCGCGCCGTACTCAGCCTTCGCGCTGTACTCAGCCTCCGCGCTCCACTGCCAATAAGCGCTGCTCCATTCTTCTCATCGCCACCGCGATTCCAAGGGAATACAGCCGCTAGAAGAGGCGGCGGTGTCAGAGAGATGAACCACTTCAACTGCCGAGCCCGGAGATCTCCATTAGTCACCGTCGCGGCGCTGCTCTTCTTCTCGATTGCTTCGCCATCCTCAAAGGCCGCGAACGTTCTCCGCCCCGTCTCCGCGATGGCGCCGTCCTCGGCGCCGTGGTTGCAGTCTTCTTCCGAAACTGTTTGCTCCTCCTCCTCCACACTGAAAATTGGTAAAATACTCCTCCACACTTCCAATTTGTTCAATTGAGGATGAGTTCACTCTATACCACCATAGAAAAGAAAAAATGTTGGCCAATGAAAGCACCAATGTTAGGAGTAAGGATACCCCTAAGAAGAGAATTGGGAGATTAGGGAGAAACTAGAGAGAACTAGAGAGGAAGAGGATAGAATTCCCCAATTGGGACCAAAGGGAGAATGAACCATTTACTAATTTCATGCATAATTGATTACAATAGTACTATTGCTATTTATAGAAATCCAATTAACTAACTAACTATGCTAAATGGGCTTTAGGCCTAATTATACTCATAACAGCTCACAGAAGAGTTGATTTTAATATACAATTATCTTTTCGAATTAAGTTTAACAAATTATTTTTTTTATGCTAATAGAAGACTATCTTGATGTCAAGTAGTAAAAAAAAAGGCTAAAAATGAGTTTCTATTTAATATCAAAATTATTTTTTATCTTAATCTTATCTTATCTTAATTTTATCTTAATCTTAATAGCTAGTATACAATTAGGAAGTTCAATCGCTAACGTGGCGGCTAGATAGTAAAATTTAGGGGGCTAAATATTTAGGTGTCTTTATTAGAAAATTTATTTTTTCAATTATTTTTAATTGGTAGAACTAATTTTATTTAATTTAAAATTTAATTATTCTTTTTGTCATTATCAATAACTTCTTAACTGAAATTTTTTATTTTTTTTTGTAATTATTATTTTAAAGAGTTTGTTAATGGTAATTAAAGTAATTTTAATTTGAATTTAATTGTAATATTTTACTAAAACAATTTTAATGTGAATTTAAAATTAAAAATTGATTAAAAAAATATGCTTAGGATTGTACAAAAAAATTAAAACAATTAATTGATATATTTAAAATTTAATTGATTGGTAAATTTGAAATTTTAAGTGAGTTAAATAATATACTAAGCTTAGGATTGTACCGAAAATTTAAAAACAATTGATTCAAATAATTTTAATATGAATTTTAAATTGATTCGAATAATTTGAATTTGAATATTACAAATTTGATCGGAATATATAACATTGTATTTTGATCAGCAGCACTAACAATTGGTATTCTATTAAAGGACTAAACGCTTAGGTGTGATCATTGGAATTTTATTTATTTAATCATTTTTTATGGTGATATTTAATTGTGTTTAAAATTTAATTGTTATTTATGTCCTTATCTTTAACTTTTCAACTGAAATTTTAATTACTTTTATCATTATTATTTTAAAGAGTTCATTAATTATAACTAAAGCAATTTATAAATGAAGGGGGGAATACAAAGGGAGAGATAAGGAGAGAGAAAATGGAAAAGAGAGGATGCTAATGAGAGAAAGTGGAGGAGATAAAAGAAAAGAGAGATGAAGTAAGGGAGAGAGGGGTAGAGAGAGCGAGAAAGAAATAGGGGAAAGAGAAAGGGAGAACGGAAGAGAAAGAGAGCAAGGGAGAGGGTCAAGGAGAGAGAGAATGGGCAAGAGGGAGAATTTTCTCCAGAGAATTTTCTCAAGACAATAAATCCTATTTTATAGGACCCATTTTTTCTACAGAGAATTTTCTTCAATTCTTTGATTATTACCTAGCACCATGAGCTATGAATGTTATTTAATGAACAAATCATCACTTTAACTTGCCACGTCGACATATTCAGAGAAAATTAATTGAAGGAGGAGCTAATGTGTCTAACAGCGATAATTATCAAGAGCCAGGTTATACCTTTTTTTTTTTATCAGGGGCCTCGCTATCTTTCAACGTAATTGTCAGGGGCCTTTTTGAAATTTTACTCCTAATAGTATATAATTAGGAAGCTCAATTGCTAATATGGTGGCTATAGAGTAAATTTAGGTAGTATTTGGAAGAGAGACTGAGACAACGGAACTAAAACTGAAAGATAAAGATTATTGTGTTTGGTTTAAAATTTATTAAGGGACAGAGACTGAGAGATAAAGATTAAATTAAGTTGATGGAGACATAACAAAAGTTAGTAATAGAAACTTTAATATTAAATGAGGGTACTTGAGTAAATTTTTTTTAAAAATTTTTGTTTCAGTCTCCACTCTCTCAGTCCCTACTATCCAGAGGTACTGAAAACACTGGAATTCTGGGAACTGATACTAAAATTTTAGTTTAGTCTCTGTCAACCAAATACAATACTGAGTCTCAGTCCCTCAGTCTCAATTTCAGTCTCTAAAAACAAACGCTGCCTTAGGGACTAAATGCTTAGATGTCATCATTAGAAAAATTATTTTTCAATTATTTTTAATTTGTAAAATTAATTTAATTTAAAATTTAATTATTATTTTTATCCTTATCTCTAACTTTCTAACTTATTTTTTTTTATCATTATTATTTTAAATAGTTTATTATTGCTAATTAAGTAATTTTAATTTAAATTTAAAATTGTAACTAAACAAATTTGAATTTAAATTTAAAATTTAAAATTGTAAACAATGAATTTTTATATATCTTTAATTAATTTAAAATTCAATTATAAGTACTCTTTAATATTAACACCCATGTCTATCTTTGTACTAATAAAATTTCGGAAAAAAAAAAGGAGAGTAAGAAAAAATCATAGAAACATTACTAAAAACGGAGAACAACACTGAAGTGGATTCACCTTATGCTTCGTTAATGTGGATGAAGAATTGAAGATGAATATCTGAAGGAATGGTTTTTTGCTGTTTACATTATAAGTTCAATTCTTTAATTACTTTTTTGTTTTCAGTGCATTACTCAATACGTCAAGGACGAAGTCCTTCTTTCATTATTTTTTTTTAAATACACAAAAATAATATGTCTTTGACATATTGGCTTTAAAAAATCTTGGCCACGTGATCGTCGATCACGGATTACAACGGTAAATGGCAAAATAACTCAATACGTTTTTGACGAATTCCAAATAATTTATAAAAAAAAAATTAAATGGCTCTGTTATTAACTGATTGTACTTATCCCATATTTTTAAAATTCACCAAACTGACATAATATTTTAACAATTCACCCATTCTACTATCATATTTAAAAAAATTAGCCAGATGTTGATTTATTATTAATATTAATCTAATTATTTATTAATACAATATATAAATAATAAAAATATTAGTCTAATTATTTTGAGATTTAAATAAAATTAATTATATTTTATTTGTGTTCATATTTATTATTTTTTATAGAATTTTATTGTTATTTTTCAAAAGTTATATATATTTTTCTCAGATTAGGTTTAACAAAACATCAAAATAAAAAATAATTAGTTTATTTTTTTAAGAAAAAAAATGTTATGAATTAAATTTTATTTTTTTTACATTTAATTCAGTAAACAATTTTTCATATTTTATTTTTTTTTTGTGACATTTCAATATTTTGTTGACTAACCTCTTAAATAATATTACAAATTAAATTCTTTCATTTTTTATAGTTTTTTAAAAATGGAATCAAATAATGAAAATGAATTTTGTTAAAATTTATTTTTAATATCCATTATTATATTGATGCTTAATTTTTAATAAATATTGTCATTAAATATATCTTGAAAACAAATTTTTATAATATATTTTTAACTTTAACTTTTGTATTAGATAAAAGAATTTAATTAAATAATTATTTAATAAATTATATATTTTTTTGGTTGGTCTCCTCGTGTCAAATTTCTGATTCCGCCACTAATTATAGCTGTGATTGTTAAACTCATTTATGTTCTTAGTAAATATTAATTGGCGAATTTGTGGACTAAAGGTTTAGTTTCGTTTCCTCATGGCCCAATTAGGAATATACAACTTGTATGCTCTAACTTGAGACGCGATATTAGGATGGTTAAGTTAGTTTAATTAGTATTAACTACTATTAGTTAGTTAATTTAACTTAGTTTATTAGAGAATGATTATTAGTTACAATATTGTATGTATATATACATTGTAATGTTAGTTACGAATAATGCAATTTTACACATTCTCTTTACATCTTGTGAATTCTCTGTATTAACAATATTCTAATTCTCTTAGCTAGATAACTAAACATTCCAAATAAACTCCATATCTCATGCATGCTGCGTCTGGAGTGTGAAAATATATAAGGCGGTGATAATAAGCTTGTTCCCCCTTTATTTATTTGACTTTTATTTCAAACTCTTCAAGAGCTTCCAGCTGATCAATCTTTGCTTCATGTGATAGCCACAACTTGACAGTATATAATTCATGATTCTTCCACTAAAGAGGCTACGGCAATAGTGACATACATCAAGTTTACCAAATTTGACTTAATTAATGGGTTTAACTAACATATATTTTTAGAGCACATAATAAATTTATCATTTAAATAAAATAAATATATTAACAATTTGATATTTTTATAATTTTAATAATTTTTTTTTAATTTATGATCTTATCACATACGTTAAGATACAGTTAAATTCTTCATTAGTTAAGCTTTAAGAATTAATTAGTCCATGCACCGTCAAAGAATTTATTAAAAAATATTACAATTAAAGCCTTTAAGTTAGCCGAACAAAATAAATACATTAAATTGTTAAAGTATCAAATTTTTAAATGACTTATTATTATTATTATTATTATTATTATTATTATTATTAAGAAAACGAAATCTATCCTAGTGTTATGTGAATTACATAATAATATAATATAATATAATATAAGGAAATTAACATCAACTATTTTTCTTTTTTTGCATCATCAGTTAATAATTTTAGTATTCTAAAAACTAAGAAGAAAATAAATGGCATACAAGTATAAGTTTAAATTTAAAAAGAATAAATTCCAATGGAGATTATCGTCTTATATAAATATTTGGCGATCTAAACAGTACAGTTTTTTTCTTGGAAAAAAAAAAAACGTCAAAAGATCTTTGCCGACAAAACACTAATAAACAGTGTAAAGGGGACCAGAAATAAATGAAATGGAATATAATGCATGAATTGCAATTAACTAATAATAATAATAATAATAATAATAATAATAATAATAAATGCCACATTATTTTCTTCCCATCCATGATATTGATAACCACAATTTTAATGCCTTTGGCCCCAAATATTAATATTTAATATACACTTCTCTTCCTCAAAAATCCACTCTTGTAGTTGAAGAGAGCGAACATGTACTCTTTCTAATGTTTATCCAGAGAAATTAAAAATAAAAAAAATACAAAGATATGTTCAGCTAGCTGTACATGTGATTCTGAGTCGATATAAAGAAATTAAGGGGGAAAACTCTATTTTTCTAAAGTTTTATTGTATTGAAAACTTTGTAAATTGTAAGAAGTATTTTATATTTTTGTCAACATCACTCACGATAGATCAGTCATTTAACCATTTGGGGTTGTTATAAGGTACATATGTGTTTTATATAGAGAGAGAAAAATCCCCATAATATATATATATATTATAACGAAATAATAACGAAGTAGTAGATGATTAGTAAGTGTTCAAATCATTTGATTGACACATGGCAAGAAATCACATCACATAAAATATAATAGTATATAATATAATATAATATAATTATTATAGGTATAGATGTTAATTTCTTTTGAGAAAATTTCAAATAATATAAAAAGTAATAGTACATAATTAAGATAATTAAGATGAGTATATATGTTAATTGTTTTTTAAGGGAATCTCTATTACATAATATAAGAGAGCAGTAGATCATTAGATGGTAAATTTTATTATTGAATTTTTGGAGGATATTTTAAATTAAAAATTTTAGCCTAAGAAAATAAAAGAAAAAATTAAATTGATAAAAATTGGAAGAGTTTACTACTAGAAATATAAATTTCAAATATAAAATTTAAATAATTGGATTTAAATTAATGAAGATAAAAATTTAGAAAGAAATTTTACCATTAGCATTTGTTTTAATTTGAAATCTAAATTTTGAAATAAATATAAGATTTATTAATTTCAAATTTAAAATTTGAACCATTAAATTTACAACAAATAATATAAAAATTTAAAAGCGATTTTACCATTAAAAATTTTGGGTTTTAAATATAAATTTTGAAATATTATATTTACAAAATAGAAGATAAAAATTTAAGAAAGAACTGTATGATTGAAATTAGAAGAAAATAAAAATTAGAAAAAATTTTGTTCATACACATATATTAGGGCCCAATACCCTACACTTTGGGCTACAATCCTAATGGCTCAATTTGTCAAGGTCCAACAATCAATACCTAAGCTAACCCCTTCGAGCCCAAATTTCACGACCGACCTCTTCCTTCCAACTCGGACCAGGATCAACCTACGATATGAAGATGTGGGCATCTTTTCCCATGATCTGCAAATACAATGTGTCTACCCACGATGGCAAGCATTGCGACCACGAAGCACACCTCCTACACTTGGGGGAGCGATACTATCGCCACTACTGCAGAATTGGGTGGTATCTCCACCCTATAAATACCCTCAATTCCCACAGGTTTGATAATTCTATCCTCACTCTACACTACCTGAACTCTGTGAAAGTTATGTTTGACCAAGAAACATGGCGAAACCACCACCATACAACATTTAGAATAATGAATGGGCAGAATCAAGATTAAAAAAATGATAAAAAAAATACATAAAACAAAGATTACGTGTGAAAGCTACAAAAAGAAAATCTACCTCGGTCCGAATATAACTTGAAGATCTGGTCAGAAGTGTTTTTGTAACAAAAGGAGATTTAACACAACATTGAGTCAGCACTTTAACTATCTCCTTATCATTATCATCCAAATGTTCCAGGTCGTACTTGGGACTCTCCATCCCCGAGTATCAGTAAAAACGAAACTGATACTTTCCCCTCTCATTCTCAAAGAATGGAGGACTACCCTCGACAAGCCTAACCTTGAAATAGTAGTTTTTGAAATCATGGAATGACTCCTCATAAAGGGTGAAAATTCTACGACCTTCACGGGAACGGAACGAAGTCCATTGAACCTTCTTACGACTAAAGGGCTTGGTGAGGTAAAAAAAGTAGATAAACACCTTAAGAGAAAGATCAAGTTGTAAATGCCAACAAACTGATTGAAAGGCTTTCATGAAAACCCACATGTTCGGATGCAACTGAGTAGAGGCAACTCGACAGTCATATAGCACGTCTTGTTCAAAACTAGAAAAGGGAATCCTAACTCCCAGCTTGTGAAAAAGACACTCATACATGTACAGGAAATGCCTCTCCTCAGGAAAGCACATATTGTAGTAACAAACTCTCTCTTCCGAGTTGGGTGGCACCAACTCGTATTTACACTCTACCGACTCCTCACTACACAACGGAAGGGTTTCCCTAAAATTTTGTATTAACTCCTCGTCCATCATGGACTTCGAGGCCAACACGACATCCTCTACCCAATCCAAGTCACCAGGAACATTGGGAGGCATCACATTAACATCACCACGAGCCATTATAAAAGAAAACCTACAAAAGAAATAGACTACATAAAAAGAAAATAAGTCGGATACACAACAAAGAAGTAAAAAAAAACTCCACGAAAAGACAAACAACAAAATCAAAAGTTTTATATCTTGAAGAAATCAAAACATCACTTCCCGCGAAAATGTTCATCTTCTTTAAACAAGGCGGTAAAATGTTTCATCTTCTTTCACTCTTTAGGAGATCAGGAGAAGAAACACCCCCACGCTATTAACAACAAAAAACCCAAACAAAAGCAAGCATCAATAATAGGGCAATGAAAAGTCTAATCTTCACTAGAACAACAAGAACAAAAATCCATGATAACACCTTTAATCAACATGCAAGTTCATCAAGAGTCAAGAACCAACGATGCCGAATCGTAGACACAAAGAAATTGATAAGGATCTCAACACACAATAAGCTAGGATCATTAGAAATATGTACTTGGAATGTTAGAGAACGATCAAGCAGAGGAACCAGAAGCTTTGAAGAATGAGCGACGACACAAGAACTATGATGAATACAAGAAAGACGAAGAAGTTTCTAGAGATGGAAAACCAATGAAAGGGCGTAATATATAGAAGCCAATAGGGCAAATGTGTAAAAGTACACGATTTTCAAAATTTAAAATATTAGATAATTTTAAATTTTGTGCACGCATCCCCATAAAAACACAAGGACATGCTGAATTCGAAACAACACTTGAAGTCATTTCCAAACACACATAGAACCCTCACCTTGAGCCCTAACTACTCAAAATACTCGAAGTCGAAACATGCCAATTCCGACCTCGAGTAGGGGCAGTGTTCATACCCATTTATTTGGGCCCAACACCCTACACTTTGGGCTACAATCCTAATGGCCCAATATATCAAGGTCCAACAATCAACACTCAAGCCAACCCCTTCGAGCCCAAATTCCAAGACCGACCTCTTCCCTCCAACTCGGACCAGGACCGACCTACAATATGAAGACGTGGGCATCTTTCCCCAAGATATGCAAATACAATGTGTCTACCCAAGATGGAAAGCATTGCGAGCACAACGCGCACCTCCTACACTTGAGGGAGCGAAACTACCGCCACTATTGAAGAATTGGGTGATATCTTCTCCTTATAAATACCGCCAATTTCCACAGGTTTGATAATTCTATCTGCACTCTACTCTACTTGAACTTCACAAAAGCCCTGTCTGACTTAGGCATTGGAGTCTTTTGTAGGCTCTCACCCCCGGCGGTTTGACGAAGGGCGCACATTGGACTTGAAAACTCAGCCCAATCATTCATTGATTGGACCTCTGTTGGTTCCGCATTTTTACCCCGGAATCAAATTATTATATAGTGTTTGCAAAATGATTTAACAACTTTAATTTTTTTTAACATAAAAAAGAACGACATTTCTTCCCGTTTGGATTTTGTACAAGATGCAGGTAGAAAATAAGGCACAACAAGCCTATCAGTAACCTTTAATATTTTAGTACATCAAATAATATCGTAAAAAGAAAAAGAGTAAAGTATGATTTATGTCCTTAATCTTTGTAAAAATTTCAAAAATACCCCTAACACTTAATTTGATTCAATTTTACCCTCAACATTTTCGATTGGTTTCTGTAAGAATCTTGGATTCTTGAAGAACAAGAATGAGAAGAAGACTAGAAAGAGATTAGAAGAAAGAAGAACTGAAGTAACTAATTTTGCAAAATGAATTGTTGTAATTCCTTTCTTCTAATGTGCAGATTATATACAATGTTTTGTAACAGAAAATAGCTTGGGCTTTACTATGTATCACTTAAGCAAGCCCAGAACCAGACGATACTCAATTGGCCCAAAATACACTACGGCCCACACTAACACTTGAGGAATAGAATTAGGGGTCTAATGTGAGAAACCCTAAATCCTCATTCTTTTGTCTTCGTTTCTCTCAACACCCCCCCCCCACAAACTCGAGGCAGCGTTGATGAAGAGTGAAGCCTGAGTTTGCTCCTGAAGTGATCAAACAGCAGCGTCAGTAGTGGTTTGGTAAAGATATCGGCAACCTGCTCTGTCGAAGGTATGTGTATCACCTTTACCTTTCCTTTAATCACTCGTTCCCGAAAAAAATAGATGTCGATCTCAAAATGCTTCGTTCTGTTATGTAATACAGGATTATAGGCAAGATGAACGACATAAAGGTTGTCACAGAAAACAATCGGCGGAGTTGGGGACGGTTGTCGGAGCTTGAAGAGAAGGTTTTGCGTCCACTGGATCTCTGTGAAGACTGCTGCGAGTGCTCGATACTCGGCCTCAGTGCTGCTTCTGCTTATTGTGTTCTGCTTTGAAGAATTCCAAAAGATCAGGTTTGGCCCATAGAAGAGACAGTAGCCGGTGGTAGACTTCTTATCTTCCAAGTCACTCGCCTAGTCTGAGTCAGAAAACACAGTGAAACATAAGTCTTTATCTTTGTAAAAATTTAATGAATCTGTAGTTGTCCCTGCTAGATATCTCAGCACCCTTTTAACGACAACCCAATGATCAGTACTAGGGTTTGCCATGAACTGACTTAATTTATTAACTGAGTATGAGATATCTGGCCTTGTAATTGTAGTGTACTGTAACCCTCCAACTATGGAACGATACTAAGTTGGATTTTCAAGGGGGTTCCAGTGTTAGCTATCAATTTAAAGGTGCTAAGCATTGGTGTATTTGCAGGTTTGCAGTCTTGCAATCCTGCTTTTACCAGTAATTTGTGTATGTATTGTGTCTGATTTAGTGAGATATGTGTTGGTGAATGATGAACAGCTTCTATACCAAGAAAAAAATTTAAATCCGCTAAATCTTTAAGTAAAAAAGAAGAATGAATCTTATTCAGGATCTATTTGATCTCTTCTGTGTCACTACCTGTAACCAAAATGTAATCCACATAGATTAAAATGTAAATAACAGAGTTAGAGGAAAATTTAGTAAACAAAGAAGTATCGGTTTTGGTAACTTGAAATCCTAAACTTTGTAAAGTAGCAGTAATGGTTAAATACCAAGCTATAGGAGCTTGTTTAAGGCCATAAATGGCTTTGTTTAATTTACAGAGAAGATTCGGATTTGTATGACAGAACCCTGGTGGTTGTGTCATATAAACCGTTTCTTGAATATTTCCATTCAAAAAAGCATTATGGAAATCATATTGCCTTATAGGCCATCCTTTAGAAAGGGCTAGAGTAAGAATAATACGTATAGTAACTGGCTTAATTACTGGTGAAAAAACCTGGTCATAGTCTATGCCAGCTGTTTGAGTAAAACCCCGTGCCACCAGCCTAGCTTTATGTCTTATGATCTCCCTTTTAGAGTTCTTTTTCACAGCAAAAACCCATTTACAACTTATAACCTTAACATTAGGTGGTGGTTCAACTAAGGTCCATGTTTTATGGTATAATAGAGCCCTATATCCTGTGACCATTGCATCTTTCCATTTAGGTATATCTAAAGCATACTTAACAGATTTAGGCAGTACATCCATATCAGGTTTAGAGTGAGTTACCTGCATAGCTTTGGGTGGTAAATTACCTGTTTTGGACTTGGTTTGCATAGAGTGTGTGTTAGTTGTGATTGATGCAGGTGGCTGCCGTAGTGGTAGAGTGATTTCTATGCCAAAAATTGGTATGGGATGATGTATAGGTGGCTGTGGTATTAGTGGCTATATAGATGTAGTTTCTATTGAGGGTAAAGGGGTAGGGGTAGGTGGTGGTGGAGGGATATGTAAGGTGGGATCATAAGTTGAAGGTGGTATAATAGTAACTTGTGGTAGAAAATCCACTGCAGCAGCATCATTAGTACTAGACACAACCTTATCAAAGTCAAAAAAAGTAGTTGAGGAAAAAGTAAATTCATAAAAAATTACATCCCTAGAAACTATAACTTTACCACACTTAGTCAAGCATTTATATCCCTTTTGTTGATTTGAGTAGCCAATAAAAAGACATGGTTGAGAACGGTATTCTAGTTTATGATTATTGTAGGGCCTAGTATGAGGATAGCATAAACAACCAAAAACTTTTAAGTAAGAGTAATCTGGAGCATAACCATAAAGAATTTCATACGGAGATTTTTATTGAGTATTTACAGAGGGAATACGATTTATTATATGAACAGTAGTAGCTACTGCCTCATCCCACAAATATAAGGGCAAAGATGCAGTTGCAAGTAATGATAAAGTAGTTTCAATTATGTGTCTGTTTTTGCGTTCAGCCAAACCGTTTTGCTGGGGAGTATAAGGGCATGAAAGCCTGTGTTGTATTCCTTCCTGATTCAAAAAATCAGTGAAGGAGTTTAAGAGATACTCCCTAGCATTATCGGTCTGGAAAGCTTGAATATTATTTCCTATTTGTTTTTCCATTAAAGCCTTATATTGCTTAAAAGCTCTTAAAACCTCATATTTAGAAGTTAACAAGTAGATAGTTGTATGTCTAGAAAACACATCTATGAAGGAAATATAAAATCTTACACCAGATTTCATGCAACCGGGGCTGGTCCCCACACATCAGAAACTATAAGTTGTAAAGGACGAGTATAAGTAGCTAATGATGGAGAATACGGCAATCGGTGTGATTTAGCTAAAGCATAGTAACTGCAAACAGAAATAGAATCATGCTTTTTATTTATTGGTAAAGAATGCTTTGTTACAATATCATGAACAATTTTGATAGTAGGATGTCCAAATCTTTTATGATATAGATCTAAAGATAGACACTGTGAAGTAAAAACAGTAGGGTTAGCTCTAATAGACACTTTCTTTGGAATATCAACTTTCTCAAAGCGGTACATGCCTGTAATTGCAGTTCCCTTGAGAAGAAATTGGTTGGTATCCTGAGATTTAACCAAAACATAATCAAGCCAAAAACAGAAGTAAACCTTGTTATCTTTAGCAAACCTAAATACATTTATAAGATTGTGAGCAATTGAAGGTACATGCAATAAATCATAAAGAAAATATCTATGTGAAGTAGGAAAATGATGTAGAAAGGATTGACCAATATGATTAATGCTTATACCTTGTCCATTACCAATATAAACCTATTCTTGACCTTGGTATGCTATTGAATGATGCAGGTTATTGAAATCTAGAGTGCAATGGTGAGATGCCCCGGAATCAGCATACCAAGACTGGTCTGCCAGGGTATTTGGATTGGCAATCATGGCCCTTGGATTGTGGAAGCTGGAAGGAGGAGGTAATGCAGAATTTGTATTATAATTTGCTGTTGATTTTGTGCCTGTGGATCAAATCTGAAATAGCAATAGGTTGCAACATGACCTAATTTGCCACAGATTTGACATTGGAGGCGATTATTGTTGCCCCAATTGTTATTTCTGCCACCACTTCTATTTCCTCTGCCTCCACGTCCTCTTCTGCCATTGTTACCAAAATTTCCCTTTGTTGAGTTGTTGTTATTGACTGTATTTGTTACCTGTTGTTGCTCATTGTTGAAATCTTGCTGGTTTGTGGTTGCAGATTTGGTGACATTCACTTGCACCATGGAAGTATCAGGCTTCTTGAACCTTTCAATGAGCTCCTCCACTGCCATAAGAGCAGCTTCAAGATCAGTGATTGAAAGGGGTGGCTCACGATTGTTGACAGAAGTTATGAATGGATGGTACTCATTATTCAGCCCATCCAAGATTATATTCGTATGTTTTGTATCGGTGATTGGAGCTCCCATCGTGGCAAAAGAGTCTACAATCTTTTTGATTTGAAGGAGATACTCAACGCTGGGACCAACTTTCTTCAATGTCTTGAGTTGCAATTGCAGCTGCTGAATCTTAGATCGAGTTTGAGAAGCGAAAAAGGTATGGAGTCTTCCCCATAATTCATATACAAACTCACATTCTAGAATCCTATGCTTAAATGAACTGTCCATAGAAGCAAATAGCCATGAGTTTACATTGTAATCATCTAACCTCTAGTCTTCATATTCCTTTGTTTCTTTTCCACTTGCTTGATCTGCTGTACTTGCATATCGTATAGGAGTCTTTTCCTTTTCAAGATGATGTTGCAATTTCTGACCACACAGTGTTTGTGTTGCTTGATATCTCCATGTTAAAAAATTCTCACTATTGAGTTTCTCTGCTATTAGAATTGATAATGGCTTCTACATTTGTGATTGTGTTGTAGCAGCAGTAGGGATTTTATCATTGATGACCTCTGCAGCCATGGATCTTGATTACTAGCTTACTGATACCAGGTAAGAATCTTGGATTCTTGAAGAGCAAGAATGAGAAGAAGACTAAAGAGAGATTAGAAGAAAGAAGAACTGAAGTAACTAATTTTGCAAAATGAATTGTTGTAATTCCTTTATGCTAATGTGCAGATTATATACAATGTTTTGTAACAGAAAATAGCTTGGACTTTACTATGTATCACTTAAGCAAGCCCAGAACCAGACAATACTCAATTGGCCCAAAATACACTACGGCCCACACTAACACTTGAGGAAGAGAATTAGGGGTCTAATGTGAGAAACCCTAAATCCTCATTCCTTTGTCTTCGTTTCTCTTGACAGTTTCAATTTTACCCATAATTGATAACAAATTGAAAATATTGGGGGTAAAATTATCAGTGGTTAGGAATAAAATTAAAACCAATTGAAAACATAAGTGGTAAAATTGAATCAAATTAAACGCTATGAGTATTTTTGAAACATTTCACAAATATTAGGGACATAAACCATACTTTACCCAAAGAAAAATTGAACTAAATATACATATTGATTCAATACTATGCACAATGCACAAGCAGTACTCTAATAGAGTGTAATAAGCATGGAGGGTGATCCTCGTCGAGGTATACATGAACAAAATATATACCTTATAATTTCTTTTTTTGTATGCTCCATTTTATTTTATGGATTTACCTAATTTATGTCCTAAGTAAATTTATTATTAATAGAAAATTTTAAATGTTTGCATTTAATGAATATAAAATAAATGCTTCGAAAATTTAAATTTTTTATATTTTCAATACAAATTTTTTTAATTGATAATCTTATCAGATACATATTAACTAAACCCTTTTACCCAATTTCATTTTAACACACTAATTAATATAATTATTAGATTCTATCAAAAGTTTAAAAAATAAAAATAAAACTAAAATGTTCTTATTATTACTACATTAAACATCTTTTTCTCTCTTCTTAAAACAAATTTGATTAGTTAAAGGGTAGCCAAAAATAAAATATGCATTAGAAATTGTTTAGTTAGTTATTGGTATTATAAAAGATTAAAATAATATAATAGGAAAATTTTAATTAAATACATCTTAAAATCATAAAAGAACAAATAATTTTTTTTAAAAAAAAAGAATAAAAATGAGTAGATAAAATGAAATAAAGAGAGTATAACGTAAACAAAAAGAATTATAAATGTGAATATATGTAGAGAAGGGTGGAAAAACTAATTCTATATATGGTTTATCAGTAGACTCTCAGGTTTTAGTAAAGTTTTTACTTTTCAAAAATAACTTACGAAAATTATCTTTTAAAATATAGCTTTTTAATAAAAATCTTAACACATGTGTTTGGTAAAATCAAATAAAAAATGTCTTTTAATAAGCACAAGTAACAATAATTATTTTTGGTAAAGTGACTTTAAAATTTAAAAGACTATAATAGATATATATGTAATAATAAATGTGGATATTTATTAATAAATGAGGTTATATTAATTTTTAAATTTTAATAAGCACAAGCCATCATCTTTATTCTTTAGGTACTTTCAAAATTACCCCTCCAAAAAATTTTACCAAACCAAGTCTCAATCATATGCGATTTTTAAAATTGATTCGAAAGCTGCTAAGTTTAGAAACACGAATACATGTTATTTAAAAGAAAAAAAAAAAGAAAAACACCAATACATTGTAAATACTAGTGGACAAAAGAAGATCGCGAGTACTATTGTGAGTCGTTGCTCTTCGGTTCTTCCTGATATTTGAATGTTGAGTGTCATATATATGCGACCAATCATTTTAGGTACACATTTATTTGATAAATCAAGTTTAGCTAAATTATTTATTTTTATATTTGATAAAAATTTATTCCGATGCTATTTTTTATTTAGCACTAAACTCAGCCTCTAAACATTGAATTATAACACTATTCGTAGCAGCCCTTTTGCTTTTTTTGCAATGACTTTTTCTTCCAAGATTCTGATTTGTTTAACAGAATTGGAGGAAGGGCGTTGTTGCCAGTTAGCCAGCTCATGCCTATATGCTTCAATTTTCCAGCAAGCTTGAACATTGGAGATCCTTCAATTCTAATAGACCAAGCTTGAGTAATAACTGATAATGCCTCCTCATTATCGCACCATCATTCCTTAAAACAATATCTTCTGAGAACAAAAGAATTGCACAATAATCTGAACCCGAATCCTCCAAATGCAAAACACGCGCTCTAGGATATAAAGATCTCCAACTAGTAGAAACTATCAAGCCTTTCTTGGACAAGGTTGCTTCCAAACTGCCTATTAATCCAAGTGAAGTGTTATCCTCCATATCGCATATCATGCAATCTTCCTTCATTAACAAAGTCATTAAAATCATTCATAGAAGAAGTCGATTTTTATCTAACCCCATCTTTTCATAAGACGACAATATGGCATTAAAATCACCAACAATCACCTGATGTTCTCCACCCTGCTCAAAAATCCTAAGGATGTGAGAAAATTGTCTTTCTCTAGTCTGCTCATCAAAATGTAGATAAACTGCCAGCACTTCCTAATTCTGAGAAGTTTTGGGGTCATGCAATCGAAACTGGATGAGAAAACTCTCATGTGAAACAATTTGAATTTGAATACCATCTTTACAAGCCACTCTCAATCCCTAGACAAGCTAATTGGGTCTATACAAAATACATTGCCAAAACCTTCCTTCCGAATCATTGTTTCCACATTCGAAGTATTGTTTTTAGTTTCATAAAGGCACAATACTTCGGGGGAATGGAGTTGATTAACTTCATTAATGTTGTGTACTGTCAAGGGTTTCCCCAAATCCCCCGACAGTTCCACATTACCATCTTCATGGGTCATAATGAGGAGGTTTTTTACGATAATTTCATGCTTAAAAGGATACACTCATCAACACTTTTTTCCACATATTGTGCATGAAAGGATTGTCCGCCTGGATGGCGACGAAAGAAGAGTGTTCCAGGAGCGCATACTCGGGCTCAGCTGGGGATTCATGTACGAGGACCTGATCCGCATCAATGTGTCCATGGTGCGTGAATTCTGCGCCAATTTCTCTTCAGCAAAACAGGACACTGTGTTCCTCCGAGGAAAGAGGATGCCTTTCACCGAGGATGATATCCGTCGCTACTTAAATATCCCCGGGGAGACACCGGATACTGATCAGGATGACAACTTTGTGGCGCTCGTTAAGGCATATGAGAGGGGAGATGACATGAATATAGCAGAGATCTACTCTGTAATTAGCCGGGAGGAGACTAATTGGGCCAATGATCCTGCCAACAACACCATTCCCAAGTCCATCAACAACGGGATTCTGAACCCCTGAGCTACCGCATGGCACAAGATCATCAACGCCAACATAGATCCCAAGACCCATGGGACAAATTTTGATATGAAGCATGCGCTGCTGATTTATGTATTGATGGCTGGCGGGGAAGTGAACCTCTCGCGCATCATGAGAGACATTCTGGTGTTGCGTCCCACTAAGCACTCTCGCCATCTCTTGCCTTACCCGGTGTTCATCTCTCGGATAGTTGTACGTCATGAGTTACCCGAGTTTCCCAATGAGAAGTTCTACACTGTCCGACCGGTGGATATGTATGTTCCCTATGGTGATTGGAGGGGAGAGAGAGCCAGAGCACCAGCTAGACAGCGCAGGCAGCCTCCCCCGCAGGATCCGCCAGCCGATCAGCTCCCCTAGCCAGAGACATCCGCTGCACCTACTACTTCTGTTCTGGCCCAGTACTCGCTCGAGCCAACCATGCATGATATCATGAGGCGATTCGATCGGCAGGATCGTCAGATAGCGAGGACTCAGGCCATGATTCGCCGAGCCTTTTCGCAGGCAGACTTCACTGGGCTGGGGTTCTGTTCTTCCGATGACAGCAAGAGCCAAGACTTTTAGGGCTCCATGGCACGACAAACAATTTGGGTTACATTTAATTTTAGTTGAACTATGTTATTGCTTTAGTAGTTGTAGTTTTTGAATTGATGAAATACTTGGTAGTTTAATAGACTTTTTGCTGAGATTGATGTACTTCAGAAAACAAAATTGTTTTTGTTTTTCCATTTTGCCATAAGCACACTCAGTTGGATATTATATTATGGATGTTTGTTTTTATTTAAAACTTGTTTTCTAGCTATTTGCACCCTCTCAGCTCTTTGTAACCCCCATTATCATCTTTTGAAAATCTTCATTGAAGCTTGCATGTGCACGACTTGATTGTTTTCTATAATCATAGAAAAGAGTTAAAGAATACACAACCCCGAGAGGTTTTTGAGCCAACAAGAGGTGGTTCCTTTTCTTTCAAGAACCACCAATTTCCTTCTTGTGTGTTTACTCCTTTTCTATTATAACTTGTAGATTAATTGATTTTATATGTTCATCTTTGTATGTATATTATGTATCCGTATGATTGAGGCTTTTATTTCATGATAGCTCACTTACCAAATGGCCTAACCCTTAATCATTACCCTTGTGAACCAATTTTGAGCCTTTAATCCCTTTTCTTGTCTAATTAGCTCATTAC
>JASCZI010272059.1:42785-54459 GCA_036250425.1 Stylosanthes scabra
AAAGTCTTATTTTAAGGGTAAACGGAAAAAAGCAACCGGTGATAGAAGGGACTATTTCTTCCACTTACCTGAATATTCAGCCATATGCCTGGTTGTGGTTTCGATAACGCAGCTATATCATCAACAGTTAAAATTGGCAAGCCATCATAAAGACTAGTTCGAGAATATATTGCCTGAACCACTGCCAAGTAAAAAGAAATCGTCAGCAATAATATAAAGGACAACATGATCCAGCATAAGAGAACACATACAACCAAAAAGCTGCATTGATGAGTCTCTAACAGTCTAACTTACCAGAGACATTGGCTAGCTGAGTTGATGTATAATCCACGGAAAAATAGCCGGTGGTGCGAACACCATTTACTGTGTAAGTAGTACTCTTGTTGGGGTAAAAGTTCGCAATGTCGGTATCATTATCAATCTTGACATCCGAAAGGCAAAGACCGAATCCATCTTTTGTTAATTGCACATCACACCACAGAAGGACATCGGGTACACTAGTCGATAACGCAAAATTGTAGGCAGGTGTGGTGGAATCAGGAAATAACCCCGAAAAACCACCACGAGCTATGACCAATGGACGATTTCCTGCAAAAAGAAAATTACAATAAGTGGATTTCAATACACCAAGCATCATAGAAAGCAACACCCTCATTCAAGGTTACCATACTCTCTACTAAATCTAGGAATTCCCAAGTTTAGACTCTCAAATGGACTTTGATTACCATGAGATCATTCAAGTAAATGACAAATATTAACATGAGTGGTTCAAAAATAGAATATTTATTCACTCTGTGATCAGAACATGCAAACATTCCAATTAGCTATTACATTACTTTTAACCAACAACTGTTTCATCAAAAATTCTAAATCTTGTATTAAATAGACAAGAAGATGATAATTCAGTTCAAACTAAGTAACTAGCATTAGCACTACTATTGAAAAGCTTCACCATCTTCATTTACACACAAAAACCAAAAATTAGAAATAAATCAAAGTATAGAGTATAGAGAGAAAAGAAGAGAAGAAATAAAAAGAGAGATCCTTATTAAGTCAAAAGAAGGCACTGATGGTAGCACATTATTATTATATTAGACAAACCAGTGAGTGTGTTCCAGGCGGGTGCGGTGGATCTCTGAGCTAAAACCGCAGCTACAAGAAGCGACTGAAGAAGAAGAAGATGGAGAAGCAACGGTTGCTGCAAAGCGCGTGAGTTCCACATTCCGGCAAATCTATGCAGATGAAGACACAGAGAGAGAGAGAGAGAAGAGAGTGAGAGAGATGGTAATGAATAATGAATGAGCTCAACCTTTCTAAAGGTGGCCAGCGAATACACCTTTTCTCCTCGTATATTTAATTATTTATTTATTTTGTTATACCAAATAGGCAAATAGGGAGAACTGTCTTAGTGTTTCTTAACCAAAATTTCTGGATTTAAAAGGAAAACTTTTATAGTTTTATTGTCCAGAAAAGAAGTATAGAGTAAAAAAAAAATCATTCGTTATTTTTTTTTTATGTATATCACATATTTACGAAGAACACTAGGATAATGCAAAATCAAAGTCTATGTTTTTCCATTTGTTATAACATTAAAGTTTAAAAGCCTTTTTAGAAAGGAAATGTTTTTCATTCTTCTTCAGTTCTTCACTATGGATTTTTACTTTGTTTTTAGGAATGTTTTCCTACTCAACAATATTAGATAATTAATAAAAATTTAATCCAACATTAATCAATAACTTAAATTAAATTTTCTATTTCTTTAGGATTCGTATGTTTTATTTATTTAGGTTTTAGATGTTCTATTTTTATTGTTGGTTATTTTAAGTTTCAAATGTTCTATTTATCAAAAAGTTATGTTATTCTATTGATTTTCATTATAAATGTTCTATACAGAGTAGTTATGAATATTTTATTTTACGGTAATGCTACATGTACACCTCTTTTTGGTGTATACCTCCAACCAAGTCTCAAACGAACAGATTCTTATATATACAACGAACATATTTTCATAGTTAACATGAACAGATTTTAAAACCTGTTCGTTTGCTTTTAAAAATCTATTCGTTGTAGTAGTAAAATTCTGTTCGTGCACGAACAAAAATCTATATATACAACGAACATATTTTATAGTTGACACAAACAGGTTTTTAACCTATTCGTTTGCTTTAAAAAATCTGTTCGTTCTAGTAGTAAAAATCTGTTCGTTTAGAACTTGGTTGGAGGTGTATACCAAGATTAATTCTTTTATTTTTTATTGACTGGTTATTAATTAAAAAAATATTAATTATCTGTATTTTTCCTTTCCTACTCTATTACTAGAAAAAAGTGATTAATCATCGGTCATCCTCTTATGAGAAATTAAGAACCAATCATGCTAGACAGTCAATGAATTTTTGACCAATTGTAATCAACAAGAGCTAAAAAGTTAATAAAATGAGAGAAGTCCAACCCATAAAAAATAAACCCAAATAAATAATAACATTTTAAACTTGTTGATTAATATTAGTTGCCAAAATATTGGTAACCTCTACTTTTTCATTGAGAATAGTTAAATTTATCTTAATCCCATATACAATGTGTATAAGGGAGATAGGGAGAAATTTAGTACATAATTTTTTTTTTCTAAAACATTTTTTATCACATATATTCACAAAAATATTTTTTTGTTTTTTTATTTTTGATATTAAGAAAATTCAAAGAACAGAGGAAAAAAATTAAACTTCCCTGTATGTCAAAAAATAAATATACACAAAAATAATACAAGTATCAAAGCATTTACTATTTTTAATTTATGTCATTACTAAAGTTTTTCTCAGTAATTATTTTTAATATATGGTATATTTATATTTAAATGAAAGAAAAATTAAGAATTTAACTATTTAAGGTACCAAAATTATGACTTAAAACCTTAGAACGCATGATCTTATGACATAGTAAGTAACATAGTTGTTAACTTATCATCATAAAAAGAAAAGTCAAAATAACATAACATAACCATGAAGTAAGAAATATCATCCAAAAGTTCAAAATATAAATTACGAAATCCAATATAATTACAATTGAAAAGAAAAGCATTGATCGATATTAAATAAAACTTCGAAGAAACTCTGCCCTACTACTAATCAATTATCAATTACAAATTTCAGAATCAGCTTTAATTTGCATAAGAACTAGAAAAGAAAAATAGAATAGTTTTCAATTCACTTTGCTCTACTATTAATAAATCAAAACTTAAAAAGGAAAAGTGATCAAGAAAAGAAGAATTCAACAATTTAAAAAAAAAAAGTAAATAGATTCAAGTCCAATCTTTCCGACAAAGGAATTTTTTAAAAAAAAAAATTAGTAAATAACCATTTTTAACCGATAAAATAATATATCATAAAATATTTGTTTTATATAGACACCCCGCCGTTAATATTTAACGAATATATTGTTAAAAATAATTTTTTCAATGCATTTTGCCTAAATAAAAAAAATTTCTAGAGTGAAAATAGTTATTTATGTTTTTAAAAAAAAAAAAAGAAAGAAAAAGCAATACCTGCTAGTGTCTTCTAGAACGGAGAAGAGAGGCTAAGATTGTAGGTGAGCCTCGCCAACAAGAATGTAGAGACCAAGAGAAGAGAGCTAGAGAAGAATGCGATGAGCCTGAAAATGAGAGAGAGAAGGCGGGAAGCGCACCGATTCCAACGATCACAATATATTTCGGACACCGGCGAGGAAGTGGAAACGGTGAGGGACAAGCATGGAAACACAATGAAGTAAGCTACTCGAGGATTTGCTCTTTCTCTATTTTAAGATGCAAGGAAATTTTTATTAGGTAGTAGCGACGCCAAGCTGGCTTGAGTTTTTTTTTTTTCCCTTCTTTTTTGTTAATAAAATGTCAAAGGAACAAAAACCCAGCTGGCTTGAGCTATAAGCCGCGGTTTTGACTGATGTCGACCACGTTCTATGTGGGTCCACGCCGCACGCAGAAACAGAGTTGGAGAGAGGACAAAACGTGCGATCTTGACTTTATTGTGAAACCTGAAAATGCGATTCTGTGAGGAGAGGATTGTTCTTCTTTTTTGGAGCTGGAGGGCTGGATATTACTATTGCGTTTCATTGATGATGATGGTGATTGATGAGTGACCCAAGTGAATTTTTTTTCGCTTTTCATTTAAAAAATTATTAAAACATTTTAACTTTCCAATATATGCCGATTAAAAGTACTCAACGTGCTCATCTAATCTATCATTTTATATTTTTTATTATAGAGATAATGTCTAAATTGGTTTATAAATTTCTTAATATGCATCAAAACAATCTTTGATTGATAAAAAAATATCTTTGATTTTTTAATATCTAAATTCAATTGGTCTTTAAATTTATAAATTGTGATTTATCCCTAATTCAACTATTGTTAATACAATACTGACCTGGGGTATTAAAATAGGTCAGTATTAAAATATTATTAGTATGGTATTTTTAATAGAATATATATTCATATGAGTAATGCTAGGAAAATCAATAAGTGTAATTAGGGAAATAGTGAGGGTAAAAGAAGAGAGGAAAAAAAAGAAAAAATGATATTGACTCCCTATTATCTCTCTAATATTGGCTCTCAAGACATTCTATATTCATATAAGCATTTTGATTTGGTTAATTTAATATATTTGATTTGATGTTAAAGGAGTTTTTTCCCCTTATATGTGTGTTATTTATTCATAATTTTCTATATTAGTTTTATATTTTTATAAATTTTATGATGTTGAAAGTAGATTTTATTTAGTCACAAAAAAGGTAGAATTTATTTAATTTACTTCATTATACTCACCAAATGTTTAATGAAATGTGTAGTATATGTTTTTTATTAGTGATACAAATTGAAGTTCACTTATGCTCTTAATCATGTTTCATCCGTGTTTAATTGAGAATGAAAATTATCTTAGCCCTTTGTGTTCTAACCAACTTACCAAATAAAATACCGTTGGTTGGTAAGGATTTAAGATTAAGAATAATCTCTTTAATTATATCTTTATTGATTTTGTGAATTCAATTTTTGTTCTCTTTAATTATATCTTTAACATTAAGATGGAGAGATTTTGGCTCAAGATGAAAAGATAAATGAAAAGTGGAAAAATTACTTCTATGAGTTATTTATTGAATGACATACTATTTTTTCGAACCTTGGTCGGTTAGGTATGAAGGAAGAAGATAAAACTTCGACTACGATCGAAGAATCAATTTGGTTTTATGCCAAGGCAACATACCTGTTAAGAAGGATAATGGAGATGTATTGTAGTAACAAAAATGGACCTACATATGGTGTTTATTGATTTGGAAAAAGCATATGATAGGATACCAAGGGAGGTCCTATGAAAGGTGTTGGAAAATAAGATCAGAGGTAAAGATCGCATATATTTACACAATTAAAGACATGTATGATGGGACTACAACTAGTGTGAAGACTTAAGGTGGTGTGACAAAGGAATTTCCTATCGATATAAGATAATACCAATGATCATCATTAAGTCTTTGCGTTTTCACATTAGTCTTGGAAGTGCTCACAGAGCAGATCCAAGAGCCTGTGCCATGGTGCATGCTTTTTGCCGCGCCGATGATATCGTCCTTATGAGATAGTCAATGGAAGACTGAAATAAGAAGTTGGATTTATGGAATGAAGCTTTAGAAGTATATGGCTTGCGCATAAACCGTAGTAAGATAGAGTATATAGAATGTAAGTTTATTCGTATGTCAAAGGGAAAACTCCAATATAGAGGTGAAGATTGGAGAAAACATCCTACAAAAAGTTAGAAGTTTTAAGTATCTTGGATTCATTATACAGGATAATGGAGAAATTGAAGATGATGTAAATCATAGGATCCAAACAGGTTGGTCGAAACGACGGAGTGCTTTTGGTTTTATCTGTGATAAAAAAAAGTGACTTTAAAACTTAAAAGTAAATTTTACTGCACTGCTATCAGACCGGCTATGCTTTATGGTACAAAGTATTGGCGGCCAAAGGGGAGCACAAACATAAACTAAGTGTGGCAGAGATGAAGATATTGCGATGGATTAGTGGTCATACGCATTTGGATAGGAGAATGAATGAAGATATAAGAAAGATAATTGAAGTAGCATCTATTATTGGAAAGATTGTAGAATCGCGTCTAAGATAGTTTGGACATGTCGAAAAAAGACCGACAGATCACCCAGTTAGGAGGGTAGACGAGATGAAAGGTGGACAATAGGTGAAAGGGAGAGGAAGACCTAAGAAGACCATTTATGAGGTGATCTAACAAGATCTATATGTAAACAGTTTTTCTATAGATATGATACATGATAGAATTCAATGACCTCATTTGATCCATGTAGCCGACACCACCTAATGGAACAAGGCTTTATTGTTGTTGTTTGTTTAATTATTAGCATTGCTTATTTTTAATTTATGGTAGTATTTAGTTTAGTTTTTTTTAATGCAATTTCACTCTCAAAATCCTTATTTTTTCCACCATGAATATCTAATTGCTCCCTATTATGAGCATGACCTAGGTTTAAATACTCAGTTTAACTTTTAGAAAGTTAAAGAAATTTCACAATTCTAAATTTGGAGATGAAAACATAAATTAATTTGAAGATTTAAACTATGAACAATAAAATCTCACTCATCAATACACAAAAATTATTGTGAGATACATCAATATTAGATAAGGACTTAGTTTTCTGTGTTGGAGATACTGATATATATAATATTTTCATTGCCCTCTGTATTACCAATGATGATTTTATTTTTAATATCATTTTCTATTTTATTTGAATTCATTATCTTGATAAAAAATATGCATGTTTAATATATATTTTTTTTAAAAAAATTTCTAAGAGTTAAAAGTCATTCTAACTTTTAGCACGTACTTATCTCATTTGCTTTTGATATAAATTTTTAAAAATGACAAACTTCCAACACAAAAATCAATTAATAGTTAAATGCACATTTAAATAACCAAACAAAAATACAAAAAAAAAAAAAGTGAGGATTATAGGTGGTCAACGTTCCACAAAAGCGAATAATAACAAATTGTCAAATTAAAAATCTCTAACCCGTATCACGTGATCAAATTCAGTCTTATTTAAATAACTGTGCATTTGGTGGTTGTTCTATAATATTGTACAGAATGTACCTTCAAGGGTTTTGGGACTCCCGGAATAACCAGAGGTGCCAAGAAAGAAGGCTAGGAGTTGCTGTGAATAAATGATAGCGTATAGAGGAAGGGTTGCCAAATAAGGATTTGGGAGCCTTTGAATATACGCAATTGGGTAGGGTTTAGAAGACGTACCTGGAGGAGGGCTGATCTCCTCTCTATATACCCGTGGTGGCTCCTATTATTTAGGAGGTAAATCCGTACGAGATCGGTGTAGATATGGTCCGGATCTCGTGTGGATCTGATGATTGATATTGTGGGCCATTTGTGTGAATCCGTGGGGGATTTGGGCCGGATGCCGGCCTTGAGCCGACGTAAGGGAGGTTCGACATGGATTTGGGCTAGGCAAGCCCAATATCCGGAACAGTAGCCCCCTAGCTCGGAAGGTCGGGAGATCCGATCTTTTGAGTTTAATCAATTTTCGTAAGCAATGTTTCTCACTTTAATCGGGTTCCGTCGTTCCGGCGTGTTGAACGCTCGTCGTTTATTGGTCGCGGCAGTCGTTTTGGAGAAGCTTCTAGGAGGTGTCGTTTTGTCTCTGACTGCTGACGTGCGCGTCTTTTCAGAATCGTGGGGAGAGGGAGTTAGGTGTCTCCTCGTTTTTCGCAGTAATGATGGGAGTTACATCCGATGGGATTTCCCCGTTTCACCCTGCATTAACTTCTTGCAATCAGGGGCAAAAGGGTCTTTTCTCGTCTTTTATAAATGGTTAGGAGGGAAGAGATTCCTCCTTTACTTCGTCTTCTTTCACACTCTCATTCTCTGGAGTTTCAGAAAACTTTAAGTGCTTCGAGTGTTCATCTTCTCCTCCGCCGATTCTTCTTTTTTCAGAAATCCCCATTTTCTTCATTGTGGTGAGTTTTACCTTTAATTTTTCTGCCATTCTCATTCCTTTTTCTTTCCTGTTTGGGGGTCTTCCTTACTTCTGCCATTTCTCCTTTCTTTGGGAAGAATACTGTGTTTATAAAACCAAATTTGATAACTTTTTATAACCCATTTTTATTTTCTTCTTCCCGAACAGGTAGAATGGCCGAAGTCAGGGGAGATAATCCCGAAGAGGGGGTTCGCGAGGTTGAAAAGGCTCAGATGCCTCACGAACTAAACCCCTTATACAACTGGGCCACTCGTGACGTTCTGGGTAGTCCGTCGACTTTAACAGAGGACTACCTGAAGTCATTGAAGGAGTCCAGCGTTATTTGCGGCGGTGGGGAGGAAGAGGAACACTACCGGGTTGAGCTTCCGCGACGTGGGGAGAGGATATGCGAACTCAACTTGGAACATCCCCGAGTTCCCCACTGGTTGTGGGTGAACGAGGTGATGTTTACGGAGTTTGGTGTTCGCATTCCTTTCACTTCTTTTCAGCAGCGGTTACTTCAACGCTGTTTCGTCACTCCGTCCCAATTCCACCCTAACGCCTGGTCGTCGATCCGGTGTTTCGAGTTGGTGACGGAATATCTCGAGCTTCCGCAAGACCCGGAAGTGTTCTTATATTTATTCACCGTGTTCTCCCCCAACGCCGAAGGTAAGACCAAGAAGGGATATATGTCGGTTCGTCCTGGGAAATACCGAAGGATCTTCGGCTTGTACGAAGAGTCCTTCCACGACTTTAAGGGTCGATATTTTAAGGTATTTCCCGTCGGCGACCATCCTCCTTTTTGGCTTACGTTGGAACGGGATGCCAGCCGGTTTCCTTCCTACTGGAGCAAGGACGCCGGGCTAAATTATGTCCCGGTTTCTTATAAAAGATTGAACGACGAGCAGAGGGATACGGCCGACATTCTATTGTGGCTTTTTTCCAAACGTTTTTTGAAGCCCAAGGCAATGTTGGGGAATCCCGAACGTGCTAGGGAGGAGATTTGTATGTGGAGCTTTGTTCTGTTTCTCCTTTCTCCTTCTTATTTGTGCTTGTGATTTATCTCATGTTCTGATGTTTTTCGTTTTTCCAGTGAACATGGCCGGAGGGAAGAAGTCGTTGGCGCTTCTCCGCCAAGCTATGCAGCAGAATCCCCAGGGTCTGATTGTTCTTGATCCGACGAGTGGTCAGGTGTCGTCGTCGAACCCGGAGGGTGGTGGATCTTCCACTGTCGGAAGGGGGGCCACTACTCAATTGGAGATTTCTTCTCCGATTCAGGAAGAAGGGCCGGAGCATCAGGTTGAGGCCGTTCCATCATCCCCCGCTGGAAAGCCGGCTGACGATGAGACGACGTCAGCACGGAAGAGGCCGAGGACCTCCGACGGTGCTCAGCGGGACCTTTGCCCCATTGACCGATCTTTCGACGCGTCGGGGTTCATCGAGAATAACTTCATGGGTCCCCGTGTTGTGGAGGCTCTTCGTGACTATGACCCGATGGAGAGCGTCCGTTGGGTTCAATGGGCTATGCTCCGCTCTGCCACAATCCTGAAGTCGGTCGAGCTGCGGCTATCCTTGGCTGATCATTGGGAGCGCCGATGTACCCAATTGACCGGGGAGATGAAGCTGCTAGATCAACGTCGGATTGGGCTCGAAAAGGAGAAGGTCGACGCGGAGGCAGCCAAGGCTAATGCCGAGAAAGATCTGGAGGCCTCGTTGAAGGCCGGTAAGGAGAAAGATGTCGAGGTCCAGCGCCTGAAGGACCGTGAGGCCAGCTTGTGGGCCGAGCTGGAGTCTCTGAAGAAGCAGGTCACGGCCGAGAAGGCTCGTGCGGATAAGGCTGAAGCCTCTTTTACCGCTGGGGAGGCAGGCCGGCAAGAAATGCTGAAGGTAGCCGAGGATGCCGTGAAGGAAACGGAGGCTGCTTTGAAGGAGCAAATTCTTGTGTTGCCTCCTGACGTCGACGTCTCTCTTCTTGGAGCTTTCAAGGAGGTGGTGGATGGTCAAATCGTGGATCCCCCTCCGGGGTCATAGTTTCTTTACTTCTTATAAAAACACTTAGCGTATTTTTATGTTTTGTAATAGTTGTAGTGGTGGGGATCCGACGTGCTGTGCTTTGTCCGGGTCGGATCCTTATTTGAACAATTTTAGCAAGGAATCCGTCGTGTCGTGTTTAACCGGGTCGGATTTCCTTTTTTGTAAAAACAAAGATTTTACTTTCCGGCTTGACGTGTTCTGTCTGAGTCGGATTTGTTTAGAAATGAATACATTTGGCCAAGTGTTTTTGCCGTTTTGGCTATATTTTATTTGCCGACAATTCGTTCCGTTTTCCATTCTCTTTCGTTTTTGCCGCTTTCCGTTTTAGAGATAGGGCGGATTTATAAGTGGAAATTGAAACTCAAATTTTTCTAAGTTATTTGGAAGTGGAGTGATCAGTTCCGTCCTTCCGGGACTTAGTTTAACTTCTTTCCTTCGTTAAGAATGGGAAAGGTAAAGATTAAGTAGTGCCGTTCTACCATTTCCCGTCGTTAAGAATGGGAAGGGTGAAAGCGGTTAAACAATGTCGTTTTACTTCTTTCCGACGTTAAGAGTGGAAAGGTGAAAATGGTTAAACGACACCGTTATTGGTTAGGCTTGATAAACTGTTGATTGAGGCCGATGATGGCGGGTAAATCCTAAGGTCGTATATAAAGGAAAACAAATTATTTTATTGGATAATGTGGGCCTCGTTAAAACCTTCCGACCTCCCGATGTAGGATACCTCGGATAGGGAAAAGAGTACCCGATTGACTAAGTTAAAAAGGAGAAAATGTAAATAGAATAAAGATAGCAGCTGTCCTATAGCTATATCTAAGAAGATGAATAAAAACAAGGGGATTTTAGGAGAAAAACCGTCGGAGGTTGGTAGCGTTCCAGCTTCTCGGGAGTTCTCCTCCGTTGAGTCGTTCTAGCTTGTATGCTCCTTTGCCGAGGTCCGTGGTTACATGATAGGGTCCTTCCCAGTTTGGGGTTAACTTGCCTTCTCCCGACGTTGGTGGCCCAATGTTGTTCCGTCGTAGGACTAGGTCTCCGACTTCAAAGTGTCTCCTGATGGTTCCCTTGTTGTATCTGGCACTTATCCTTTGCTTCAGGGCCATTTCCGTGAGGTGGGCTTCCGATCGAACCTCATCTATCAGATTACGATCTGCCGTGGTATCCTCTATGTCGAGGAGTAGCCTTGGGCTGGGTTCGCCGATCTCCACTGGAATGATGGCTTCAACCCCGTATGTTAGCCGGAAGGGCGTTTCGCCGGTTGAAAATTGAGGGGTTGTTCTATAAGACCATAGGACGGATGCTAGTTCTTCTGTCCAAAGACCTTTGGCGTCGTCAAGTCGTTTTTTCAGACCTTTCACAAGGATCTTGTTTGCTGATTCGACTTGGCCGTTGGCTTGGGGGTGTTCAACCGAGCAGAAGCGTTGGTTGATTCCGAATTCTAAGGCTGATTTTTTAAACTTCTTGTCCGCAAATTGGGTTCCGTTATCCGTGATAAGGATTGAGGGAATCCCAAATCGGGTGATGATTTGTTTCCATACAAATTTCCAACATTTTGCTGCCGTGATGGTGGCGAGAGGTTCTGCTTCGATCCACTTTGTATAGTAGTCGATGC